>CAOJZF010000045.1:0-40994 GCA_948465475.1 Thalpophila matura
AAGAGAATCCATTAAAGACCCAATATAACAGAACCATATATAATCATCAGCACTAACCTAAACCTAAATATCTACAGGTTATTTAGATCTCAAATTCCTCTGAACCTAACCAAATCTCCAGTACAAACAAAAATACCTAGTAGATTCTTAGTAATCATAAAAATGAATTGTGGATACCAGAACCAAAATATCAGCCAGAGAGGTGTCAAGCCCAAGCAACACCCAAAATACAAGGGAGAGTTGTTCTAAAGGCTAAGAAGATGTTGCAGTACCCATTTCAATCCATTAAAGTGTCAATTTTCCCAAAATGTAAGGAGATAATCTAGATATAGTACTAATCAATTATTGTCAAAAGCTATGTCTCAAGCAATTGAATTATTACTGACATTTCATAACACCCCTTGCCTTATATACAATCTAAATTGCTAACAAATCAACTTTTTTTGTTTTACTATGTTCTTTAAATATAATCTCTTATATCAAACAACATTTTTTTTGCCCTAGTTAGGACTTTTTTAAACAAAGTTCTTAACATTATTAATAATTAATAGTAGCAACCTGTTTATACATACTTATAGAATATACATTTAAACAACCTCTTCATATATCCTTCTTAATCACTATATTTTATCAACTATATTTTTTCTCAATTCTAAAGATTAGATTCAGTTCAATATTTTTTAATAACTCGGGATAGTGATTAGTGATAAAATTCTATCTTCTAGTAAAATTTTTAATAGCTGAATATTATTTCAAGTTATGGAGATTTTTTAGTTATGACTAAATTGAAAAATTCCATTTTTTTTGTGGTTTCCATTAAATTATCATCATAGTCAATTTTTTATCTTAAATTTAGCTTTATCAAATTAATTTCAAGTTTCAGATATATTACTCCTTATGATAGAGTGCTTTAAAGATAATCATTTTAATACTAAGCCGACAACCTCAGCTATCTTTAATTTCTTTCTAAGTAATAGGCTAAAGTTAATTATAAATTTGTAAATTTTTCCTAATATATTATAGTCAATATAAAATTTTTTACTTATCTAATCATTTTATGAAGCCTGGAATAGGAGTGTTTTTCTGTGAAAAAGGTATATTGACCTATTAAATCTTTTGCATTACAATAACGAATTGACTCTGGTTATTTATAAAAAATACATAACTTTGAAACCTTTTTTGTTACACAAGGATGAGACTATATGTAATCATACTCCAAGTTTATAATCTTTTAAGAGTTCCCTAATATTTAATTTAATACTACTATCATGATATTCTCTAGCTGCAATTCTTTTTCAGCTTCCTAACTTTTTGTAAGTTTCAAATTCAACGGCAAATTAAGAAATATTAACCTTATTAGTAGAATTGGTTGTTAGTTTGTACCGTCGACATTGTTTAAAGCCAGCTTTCAATTAACTTATGGTTTACCGGTTAACGCAGTAAAGAGTTTGATTTTTCAGTATTATCAAAATTCACCATCATACTATCCAAAAAAACATTATCTTATAATAGAAAAAAATGCTCTACATATCAATTATACCTAGTTTCGAAGTATTAACATTGGTTTAAATATGTAATATGATTGCTTTTTTATATTACTTCGGTCTGATCGATATGGGGTAGTTTGGCTCTATGATTAGAATCCTCGATAATGATAGCATAATTTCCTAATTAGGGGTTAGGCTTTAAAAAATTTCGACTGTATACTGTTGATTATCGAAGCAACCAATTAGAATAATGTATTGTACCCGGTTAGTTGTCTTCCATTAGAATGGTTCTAGTCTCGTCTATTGACTTTAAATATGGCAAATAATTTTTGTAGATCAGTTATTCTCCGCATCAATCTTTAATTCCTCTAGGGATTAAATCAAGCTGCAAAGGCGATTTTTAGTCTATTTATTACGGCAAACTACTAGAATTGTAAACTCGTAACTCGATTACAGTCTTAGGGTACCGACTAGAGCCCCAATTTGGCCAGACTTTTAATAATGCGGAGAAAAGTATATTAAACTGCTGATCTACGAAAATTATTAGCCATATTCTAAATTATAGAATATTATATAAGCTGCTTTACTTAATTAATTAACTTGGTTTCATAGACTAGTTTCTAAGGTAATACTAGAGTGTCGGAATTATCTTGGAGGATACTCTTTACATTCTGAAAATAAAATTTCGTTACATTTCAAATTAGTACAAGTGATGATGCTCTATAAAAACCTTTATCAGTCAATTCAATTAAAAAACATCCGATGAAGAACCGACACGATTCACTCTCATATAGAAAAAAAAAGAAGAAATTAAAGGACGAAGTATTCAATTTAGAAAAAAAAATTGAAGGTTATGTAACTCATTAGGTAAAGAATAAGATATTTTGTTTTATAATTTTCAATAAGCGATTTGAATTTTAATTGCAAAGTAGGACCAATGTTTTTTTAAATCAAGTTGGTATACTTCACTCTTGAATCAGTTGATTGATAAAGCACAAGGGAATATTATTTTAAGCTTTGGATAGCCTTTTATAGAGTAAATTAGATATCGCTAGTATTCAATTATACGACTCAGATATAGAATAGAGCCCTAGTTTCAAATGATGCTTTGGGCTAACTAATGAACTGTCTATCTACAAGATATATTGATCTTGTTGGAGTTAGTATTATATAATATTTATAATGATTTTATTGCTTTCAGAAATAAAAATGAAGTCAGAAAATTCAAATAATAGACCAACTATGCGATACAACTTATGTTTGGCAATAATACATGAAACACCCAGTCACTTATCTAATGATATTTATCATGTGAGGAAAAACGAATTAAGGCTACTTTTCTACGCAAGGGTTCTTATTAAATTTTAAATCTGCCTCCGAATTAGTACTCGAAAAATAGTAGTTGAATATAAATATCTAATGATCTAAAAGCGAATATTTGGCATGGCCATGATAATCAGTATAGCTACATTTGTTTATTAGTTGAGCGCTAAAAAAAGTTTAAAGTTTATACTAGCGAGCCAATTAACTAAAAAAACCAATTTATCAACTGGGCAAAAAGTCATAGATAAAAAGATATTACTAAGCATTCCCTGATATATTATAAAAAATGTGTCCTGGAGTAAACTAGTCTGAAATTGTTGACCAAGAATTTTATGACCAGAGTGTTTTCGATAAATTGTTTGTAAAAAAAATTGGTTGTCTTTAAAATTAAATCCAAGTGTAAGGTCCAAATTTTTAAACATTTCAAAAATCGTAAAATAATTGATTCTGGTAATATATTAACTAGTGGAGTAAAATTTGGCAGTATAAAAGAACAAAGACTAATCAATTTATTCGGGGGTAGGCTAACTTGTGTATGTTAATTTCTAGATTTTTATAATACAATTTGAACTATTGATAGTAACAAAAGTTTCTTTTCTTCCTATTATCATCATTTTCTGAAAGCAGACGTTAAAGTGCGTTTATTTTCGCTAGTAATGATAGCAGTTATTCTTCTTATCATTAAATCTAAGATGGACTTTTAATTACAATATGATAATTAAGAATACCATATGGAAGATTGAATGTAATTTAAGCCTATAATTACGAAGCGAATAAGAGTCAGGCCTAGTTTTAGCTCCAAAGTAGTTTTTGCTATATAGTTTAATTATTGCTTTGAAACTAAATTGAGTTTATTTTAGGATTTGATTTCTTGTCATTTCATGCTGCCAAACTCGATTCAGTGTGATATAAAAGCCAAAAAAAAGAGTCATATTACATTTTTCATACACATTCAATTTTTTCAACCAAAATGCGTTGCTTAAAAGCATACTTGGTATTCGTCATTCATCAAGCACAAACCATAGCAACTGAAATCCACTATGATATGAAAGGTGAAATTCCTTTTCAGTCTATGTATTTGGCCAGGAACACATACTGGTTAGAAAAGTATCACTTTACTGATTACCATCTACCACATAAAGTGATTCCGAAATCGAGTTGGATTACTCGCAATAGGCTCTGTTACTCCGATAAAAGAATTAACGTCGGGTATACTGACTGTTTGAAGTTAGTCGGTGCTAACTTTACCTTAGATGGGTTAGTCCCGATGAAGACCAAGAAGAGCTGTGACTATGAGAAAGCTTGCTATCTGGTTTCAAACTCAAAATTCACATTAGAACCCCAATTTCCACCAGTGATGCGCCAAAATTTCAAGCTTAAACGGCTTTTAAAGCAGCTTTTGAATAGTGACAAAATCGCCATTAACGAAATAAAATTTCCAACTGTAAAACATCTTATGAAAAAGGAGGGCGGTACTGCTTTGCCATTCAATCCCTTATCAGTTCTAATCAGATTGGAGCATGATAAAATGTACTGTGATGCAATCTGTGAGCTAGTTACTAATGAGATTGAAGTCAAGTTACCTTTACTCACTCTCAATGATGAATTAGATGGCGTCTATACTATCTTCTAAATTTCCAACCGGGACGTAGGAACAAATCTCATTTCAAAGTAATTAGCTATAGCAAAACTAAAGTTTAAATTTAGGAGGTTATAAATATAATCACTGTAGTATATCTGTTTTATAGGTTTCAGTATGCTAAAACTTCATGTATAGTCGATAGACATAAATTGTTGAACTGTAGTTGATCCTTATTAACATAAGATAGATCTTAACAATACGTAATTTAAAGATTAGATAACATTATAAGCCATTACTAAGCGGTCTCAAATTAACTCTTCCTACATGGATTTTGTGCTATTTGTGTTATAGATGATAGCATTACTAAATTAACTTCTAGTAGACTACATCTAAATTTTATACAAAGATTGCAATAACCTCTTTATAAACATCCCTGATACACAATTTTACAGTTATATTTAGGTTTGTTGTAATATATATAAAGGTAATAAAAATACAATAATTAGCAACCTTCAGTATAATAGTAATGAATTAGATGATCATAGATGATAGAACAGTAAAAAACCATCTTAGATATAATAATAATAGTATCAAATTGATTAAATTAACTTTCTCTTAACTTGGCAATCTTTATTAAAATCAACTATTAAACCTCACAAAGTTCAACCTCTTCCCTCATTCTAATCTATCCTCCCTATTCCTACTTACTTCCATTTACTTCCCAGTTATAAACCACTTTATACCATAGACTTATTGGAAAAATAGGAGTAATTGTATCATCTACAAAAAAAAATTGATAAATCAGGAGATAATTTTCTTGAAAAGAGTCAAATTTTGTATTCTTATACTGGCAGCTAAAGAAATCTGGAGACAGATATAGATCAATGATTCAAGATTGGTATATATAGTAGAAAACCAATCTGAAAACACAGACCATAGGTAAATATATTTTATTAAATTTTAAGTTCTTTTGAATTGAATAAGATTAATTAGCAATTAGATGTAACAAAACTATCATAAATTTTATACTATTTGGATCAATAAGAATACTGTTTATATATATATAAGGGTGAAGATTTTATTAAATAGTATTTGATAATTTTAAAGTGATAGACATCAACTAAAGTAATTTTTTTTGAAAGATTTATAATCATATAATCAATTATGGCATAAATATTTTATAAGTCAAAAAATCATAAAATAAAATCTTATACTCTTTCAGATCTCCCAAGATTCATAGATATGTCATCCAAACTCTTTCTGCCCTCACCCTCTTCACCTCCCCCCTCCCTTGTTAATAAACTTAAAATTATCTCCTCACTCCCCCTATATCAACTCCTATTATCCTACCCCTTTAGTTCCACCCCCTCTCCCTCCTTAAACTTCATTATATCCCAAAAATATCACCCTATAATCTTAGAACTCTCATACTCCCCTTTTGATATTCTGTAAAGAATTTATAATTTAGATTTATTTCCAGTCTCTTAAATTTATCTATGATATCTTTGCCTCTTATTGTCAAAACATCAGATATATATTAGAAAACTTTTTAGCCTAGTACTCTCTCTCTAGTATTATCAAATTTTTTGAAGAATTCCCCAAACAGTTAGATCTAAGGGAGCTTCTATATCACTTTTTCTTAAACTTTACTTACTCTAGAAAATCTTTATTCTCATAATCCTACATCTTTGACTTAACAATAGTCTAGTAGTTAATTTATAGCTGCCCTTTTTCCAATATCAATCTTCCCTATAGTCAATTTATCATTTTGCAAAGTGTTCTCTAGACTCTTTTTTTACTAAATAATTTTCTCATTTTAGTGCATTGCATATTTAATCAAATCTACAGTTGTTTTGCAAAGATGATTTGCTGAAAAACCAAATTACATCAATCAGAGACTGCAAATATATCTTTCAGATAAGAATTTTCTATTGAATTTTTGCTATAAATATTTTCATATATCAAATAATCTGTTCTCAAATTTAGCCAAAAATAGATAGATTTTTTGGTGATAGAAGAAGTGATCTGATCTCCATGGAAAAGCTGAAGATATTGCTCAAAAGATCGATCTTTTACCAAAAAAATAGTTAATTTACTAATTTTTGGCATGGATCTAACTAGAGACTATCAAATTTGTGTAACTTTATATTCTGGTTTTATACCTTGAATCTGAGAATTAAAAAGATGAGCTTGGTCACCTGCTTTTATATATTCTGAACTTCTTTTCTCTAGTGATTTGTATTGCTAAATTCATTTTTTCTTTATCTAATCTATTACTTTATATAGTATAACACTAGCTAGAAAAAAATTCCTATGAGGATGACCTCAATTCCTCTCTTATCCCTTTGCTGTTTTTTGTTATCTTACAGGTTCTTCCCAAGAATGTTTTAAACCATCTCTTAGTTTTGAGATCTTATATTAAACCAATATATTTTAAATATATATTATATCTCTCTTTAAATTTAAGCACTTGAGTTCATCTGCCACATTTTGTTTTGACATACCTATCCTCTTATCTGTAAAACTAGCTTTAAATATTTCTAAAAATATATATCATAAAATAGTTAGTATTCATTTAGATCTAAATTAAAATATTATAAGTAAGCTTTAGGCTTTATGATTTTAATCAACTTAAATTATAAATTACTTCAATTCTTTAAGTATAACTCATGTTGACTATAATTAATTTAATAAGATGATTATTTATAAAGTTTTTAAAAAAAGAGCTTACTTAAAAATATTTTTTTAGTGAAGATATTTCTCTATAATGTCAAATTTTATAAGTTATTAGGAACAAATATTATTTATTATAATTTGTTGTTATTATATCTTAATAGATAAATTTAAGTTCTATCAGAGAGTGATATAAGCAAATTCTATAAATTATATCTTGAAGGCCAGATTTATAAGATCCGGCTTGGGGTAAAAACTTGCTTAGATAAATAAAAATTTTGGTTTATATGCAGATCACTCTTAATAAAATATTCTAGATACAATTTATTTATTATATTGCTTGAAAAACACTTATATAACAAATAAATTTTATTAGACCTTTAGAAATAACAAGTTAAGAAGGATTAAAATGAATCATTGAGTTTCCTCTAAGATTACAAGTCTTAAAATTTACAATTAGAATTCATATGCATATTATAAATTTTAGTAGATGTAACTGTATTATTTAGTATCTTAATAACCTTTATATTTCATTGATAAAAATCACTTTATGTTGTTTAAAATTAAACCAATTTAGTTCTTAAAAGGGATATTTTAAAATAACTTTAACATAGTAAAGGAATTATCTAATAATTGATTCAATAGACCTAATTATGAGTTGCAGAGAATTATAGCTTTCTACCACTAGAAGAAAACTATTCTTGGGGAATCATTTTTTATCAAGATAATATATCACAAAATGTTTTAAATCTAAACACAAAATAATTGAATCATTCATTTTATATAAATCTTTCAATGAATAAATATAGTTTGAAGTCCTGTAGATTGCTTTTTTGGATCATAATACAACAAAAATTAAACCTATGCAAATTTTGACAAGCTTATAAGTTAAAAGTTAATTAATCAGTAAAATTTAACTTTTTTTCCCAAAGAAAATCAAATAAAGATTCTAGACCCATTGCATCTGCACATATATTTAAATCTGATGTCCCATTGTTTGAGTCTTTTTTCTGAGAAAGATATTTCTTAGATATGTTTATTTTAGAGATAAATTTTCTTTTTTTTCTGAGAAAATTTTTATTCCTCAAAAATTATTAAATTACAAATTTACTGAAAAAACAGTTTTTTGAAATTAAAGCTCTCAAAATAAGTAAAAAAGCATATCTACTATTGGGTGCTGATAGAATATTAAAATTTTGAACTTGTTTCTTTACATACTTGAGTTATGCTTTTTTTATTGATACAAGACAATATATCAGTAAAGGCATATAAAATATTTAAAATATAATCAAGGCAACATTTTTTGTATAGCTATTATAGTTTATAATTTCTTAAAAGCTAAATCTTGATTATATAAGACTACTTATAAGTTCTTACCATTAAAACTAAAGGAAAATTACAAACAATTATGTCTATCATTAGCAAAACTAATTTGACCCAGTGTTTGCTAAAATTGCTTCTTTAATCTCTAGCTATATCTATGATAAGTACACTTTTATCAAGATTTAGTAAATTTTTAGACAAATTTAACTTTATTGTGATGCCTTAAATATTTTCATCAGTTCAAGATGTAAAGAGTAAGCCAATCTTTCATATAATATAAAGCTTAGCTGTATGTTACAGTCAGACTTCTTCTCTTGCTGCATCATTTGGGTTTTTTCTTTAAATTGTTTTATGTATTAGTATCCCTGTTATCCAATTTTAAACTGTGATCATAATAATATGGTTACTTTCTTAAACAATATGTTATTGTCATGAGCCGCCTTATTTGTAACAGTTTGTAAAGTCCTTAATCCTTTATTAAGGGCTATTAGGAGTTCCGAGATTCAATCGCCTGTATCTAAGCCGTCGCCGCATCAATCAGTGCGGTTTTTACACCAATTAAAGACGGTAACGTGAAGTTCCATTCCTCAAAGTTTCAGACCGATTGAGTAAGATCATGAGAACTTCTAATAAGGACCCGTTCCGCGAACTCAGAAAATAAGTCCATAAATACTTCCCTTTATTCTTTATCAAGCTTTGCTTTTTAAAGAATCTTTTGTCCATTTTTAATAAAGTTATGTCCGTTATTACTTTTATTTTATATTTGGGTAGTCGCCAGCAATCCTGGAAATGAACCCTGTTGTCCTTAGAAAGGAGGCAGCAGGTGGGTCATGACAGTTATCTAGCTTATCATGTATATTAGAAAATAATTTATCCAGCTTAAAAGAAAAACAATATAGTGTTTTTTGCTGTAACCCTAACTACAAGAATTGGATAGGCTCAAAATTGGACAATAAGCACAAATTAGACACAGCCTGAGAAGTCTAAAGGATCTAGAGGGACCTAGGACTCAAGGTTCAACTTAGATGCCACAAACAATTTAGATATATAGTCTATAGAAGCTACTTACACAAGTTAGAGATTACAAAAGAATCAATACTCAATAATTTTTAAAAAAAAAGAGTCCCCACTCCAATTTCTTAATTTTACTAATTGCCTATCATATCCCCACTTGCCTCCCAGTCCTAATCAGAAAAACTAATTCATAAATGATGTCTTTGAGCTTCTCCCCCTACTAGTGCAGGATGTTGTTCAAATGGCTTATCATCTCATATCTCCCTCAGAACCAACTTCTCTTTACAAATCATATTAACTATGACTTTACTGCAACTTGAGGTATGTAGATTCTTCCTCAGCAAGCATCAAAGGCAGATGGCTAACCTGGAAGGTGACTCCTTATATGTGTCCATCAATCAGGTCTCCACTATTTCTAGAAAGTCTTTTACAATATTATAGAATTGTAATAGGATAGTTAAAAGATAATCAATATAGATGCTCCTCTTGGTTAAAATACATCATTTGACTTTATTTTGTTGGATTTTTTAGAATTTAATTAAGTCCTATTTTTAAGCCACTCAGTATCTAGGTAGTGTAATTGTCTTTTGTTATCTGAAAGATATCATGAAAGTATGCTGAAATAAATACACTAAGAGTTCTTATTAGGTCAAAATTTTTTTGTATTGTTTATAAAGCACATTTTTAAATTTTAAGTATAAGTGCAGAAACACTGTGAAAAATTTGATTGATTTTCTGTGCACTATTTATACAGACTCTTGTTGCTTTCATGTATATTTGGCTCATATTAGATAAAGTTTTGAAACCCAGAGTTGATTTTATAGTCAAAATAAAGTGATTGTCAGTTAACTTTAGTCTTTTAGGTACTATCAATAAGTAGAAAAGAAATACTATATATATTTATAATTGTTGATCTAATGACATTGATATTTAAATTAGATAAATCTAGAATAATTAGAAAGCTATTTATAGAGATGTAAAACATTGTAATAATCTGAACATTTCAAACCATTTGTTTGTTTCAAAAAAATTAGCTGATTCAAATAACTGAAATTAAGTTACCAATAAGTTCTAGGGTTTAAATTGTCATTTTCAACTTTTTAATACTGCAGTTTTTGCATTTCATTTTTCTATTATATAAATAGTTTAGAATTTTTGTAGATAGAACTTATTTTATTATAATATGTATATAATGTTGTTTATCTATTGATAAAACTAGTTAAAGGAAGTTCATGGTATAGAATTTTTAGATTTGGTTGATACATTTTTAAAATGTAATTGTATCTCTTTATCACTAATAGATTATATTGCAATTTTTTTTGACTCTTTGTATTAATGTTAGTTTTGAAAACACATAAATTTCTACCTTAAAGTTTAAATCAAAGGCAAATAGAATACAGTTTTTTATGTTAATTAATTATAGACAAAAATTCGTGGTATATTTATACAGTAACTATGATCCCTTGGCTAAAGTCATAAGATAATAAAATTAATAAATTAAGTAATTGCCTGTTCATATGGTAAAAATAAAATAAATGTAAATTTTTAATGATTTATATCTTATTAGTTGAAACACATAAGTTAATAGAGTATTTTACTTGTTAGTTTTAATCCTAATTATCCTGAATTGTATAAACTATAGAAATCTAAGTTTTTTTTACAAGTCTCTTATAGTATAGCCAATCAAACAAGCAGGTATTTTTATTATAGCTGATAGCACAAACTTTTCTATGAGTCAAATTTAGTCTCTTAAAATACTGACTATTGTAAAGGATTGCAATAAATATTCTAAAAAATTTATATAACATATGCATCCTAAATTTTAGCTTTAGTTTAAGATTGCTTGTAGTTCAAGATAATTGTCATGAACCTGAGGGATTCTCCTGATGTTTCTAATAGACTTTTATCTGCTCTGGACTCCATCACCATTACTAAGGTGAACGATACTAAGGCCAATTCCACCAAATACTACATCAGAGCATTCACCAAGAGTTGAGGTTACACAGCTAAATTTATCTCACGAAATCTCGAAATTTCTCTCAGATAAAACTTTGAGAAATTCCTCTGAGTTGGTTGTTGGTCTCTTTTGACTTAGTACTTGAATAAATATTATTACTTATAAAGGACAATTTCTCCATATTTTCACTATTCTGATTAGTATTCCTATTTTAGACTTTAGTTCTTAATTAATAAACTTCACCCACAACCATGGCTGAACCACTTGCTGTGGTTCCAGCCCTCAACACCATGATCCCCCTGTGTTCTTTACTAGTCTTTGGGGCTAGTGTGTCTTGATCTTCCTTGGTTGTCAAGGTAGTCATCAAGGCCGTTTTGCTTGCCTTAACCACCTTAGCCTGGCTCTCCCAACCCCTGAGTAAGATCCAGAACATAGTCACACAAGTTTGGGGTTATGACACTAGAGACCAACCTCTATTGTTTTCTGCTACTTTCCAAAATAAAGTAGCTTGGCACCAGGACAGACAGCTCGTTTACCTGGTCTGCAACTCCCTATTGGTCACCTTGTTGTGCTTGGGACTCACTTGGTCTTGGTTACGTTCACCACCCAGTCCCCCCAACAACAACAACAACAATATATCTATAAACAATTGCTTGACCACCCTCCCAATCTCGACCTCTCCCAATAAGAATAAGGTGGAGGAGGTTATCAACAACTGTTTGGTAGACTTTTCCCTTGAGGAAATCTATGGCAAACCCCTAGATGACCAGGAAAAGTTCAGAAGACTGCTGAAGGTCTTACCCTCAGCCCATAGACAGACTGCTTTGGAACTTCTGCTCCAGGATGCAGCCCTCAAGACCGACTTCCCTCTGTTCCTGAAGAAGTTCAAACAGAACAACACGGTTCCCCCTATGACCCAGGCCCAGGCTATCAAAGCTTTGGGAAACCTCTCCCAGGAGGACTTAACGGTAACCCAATACCATGAGAAGTTCCACCTCCTGTCCCAGAGAGCGGGTCTGGACCCCCAGAAGTGCTCAGAGTTGTTCTTTGAAGGTCTGAAACCAGAACTACTCTCCGTTCTCACTGTGAGAGGCAGAAAACCTGACTTCTCTGGAGCCTATGAAGACCTGAAGGATATAGAGAATTCTACTTCTGGCCAAAAGGAGCACATGGGTAACCTTTCTTCCTATAACTTGAGACCTAGAGATAAAAATAACCGTTCTTCTTACCTTTTACTCTCTTCTTCTTTTCCTAGTTTAAGTTTGAATAGTTTTGTTTCTTTAGTGGATACTGGGGCTACGTCAAACTATATAAGTTTAGACCTTGCCCAGAGTTTAAATGTAGAAACTGTTCAGTGTTCCTACATCACTCTGGCTAATGGGACGAATATAAAGTCTTTCATAACTAAAGAAAAAGTTTTAGTTAGGATAGGAACGTTTAGTTTTTACTCTAGGTTTAGGGTTGTTAAGGGGTTAACTTATAAGGTCATTTTGGGCATGGATTGGTGGAGAATGTGTGAACCCATGGTGGACCTGGGAAATAATCAAATGGTAATAAAGAGGGAGGGCAAATCCCATCACCTTTCCTTGGTACTAAATGACAGAGAGCTGGTTAAAGCTACCGCTATTAACACCCTCTCCCATGACCCTACCTCTCACAAGGAGATGGGACCTACCCAATCCACCATAGACATGTTTGAACCTCTGTTTAACAAGAAGATTACTCCAAACATCCCAGAGAACCTACATTTCTCCATTAAGTTTAAACCCAATACAGAAAAATACATGGGGAGCCCAATTTATTCTTTAGATCAGAAGAAACTGAAGAGCCTCCAGATTTACATAGAGGAGAAGCTGGCAGCGGGTATAATTGTCCCTTCCAAGTCAGCAACTGTTAGTCCAGTCATCCTGGTCCCTAAATCTTCAGGAGAACTGAGGGTTTGTGTGGATTATAGGAAGCTGAATACAGTCACAGAAACGGACAATTACCCTTTACCCCTTTTAGAAGACATCATTTCCTCTATCTCTGGATCTGTGGTCTACTCTAAACTCGATCTGAAGGATGCTTTCCACCAGATTCCGGTAACACCTTCTTCTTGCCAGTACACAGCCTTCAAATGCAAATTTGGAGTCTTTGAGTACACCTCCATGCCTTTTGGGTTGAAGAATGCCCCGTCAGTATTCCAAAGGATGATTGACAACACCTTGGGATCTCTGGTGGGCTCCTGCTGCATCGCATACTTAGATGACATCTTGGTATACTCCCCCTCAGTAGAACAACATCACAAAGACCTGAAGAACGTGTTCCTGGCTCTGCACAACCGCTCCCTCAGACTGAAGATGTCTAAGTGTGAGTTTTTCAAGGAACAGGTGTCTTTCCTAGGTAATATCATATTCCGCAATGGCCAGGCAGCCTGCCCTGACAAGGTTGCAGCAGTAGTCAACTGGAAGACACCATTTAATAGGACTGAATTGCGCTCTTTCTTGGGAACTGTCGATTTCCTGCGCAGATACGCTAAAGATCTGTCTGAGATTGCTTTCCCCCTGTCCCAGCTCACTTCTGTCAAGGTTCCTTTCTCTTGGGGGGTAGAGCACCAGACTGCTTTTCAAAAGATAAAGGAAGTTATGACTTGCACCCCGGTTTTAGCCCTTCCAGACCCTTCCAAACCGTTTGTCCTTGAGACTGATGCCTCCAACTTTGCGGTTGGTGCCGTTCTTCTACAGGTAGGAGCTGATGAAGTAGAGCATCCAGTAGCCTTCTTCTCCAGGAAGATGCTTCCAGCGGAAACTAACTACCCAGTACATGACAAGGAAATGCTGGCGATTGTCAGCGCCCTTAAAGAATGGCAACATCACCTGCAGAATGCCCGGCACCTGGTCACAATCAGATCAGACCACAAGTCTCTGGAGTACTTCAAATCTCCTCAGCGGTTGAACCAGAGACAATCTAGATGGCACTATGAGTTAGCTCTCTACAAGTTTGTCATTTAATACAAGAGGGGTCAATTGAACGTTATAGCAGACTTACTGAGCAGGGACCCAGCACACCTCTATGATCCAAAGGAATTGGACGTTTACAATAATGTAACCCTACTCCCTGGGACCTTGTTCAACATAGAATCCTCACAGTCACCCTTGTTCAACAGGGTCATCAAAGCACAGGGACTGGACCAATTCTCTTTAGGAAAGCTAGCGGAAATAAAATCTGCTTCCTCTGCCAACAAGGTAGGGGACTTCACTGCCACAGAGAAGACCCTCTTCTACAAAGGTTTACTATGGGTCCCAGAAGGTACTCTAAGGACAAAAGTGATAGAACAGTGTCACAATCACATACTAGCTGGACACCCTGGTATATCCGGAACAATGGCCCTCATCAAACACCATTTTATCTGGACAGGCCTTAAGAAGTCAGTAAAGGAGCATATCAAGCACTGCCTCTCATGTTCTAGGAACAAACCATCGAACTCTAAACCTGCTGGACTTTTGCTACCCTTGAAGGTCCCAGAAGCCCCCTGGACTTCCATCAGTGTGGACTTCATCACTGACCTCCCCCTGTCAAATGGTTTCGATGCCATCATGGTGGTAGTTGATAGGTTCACCAAATGGGCGGAATTCTTTCCCTGTCTCAAGACAATCAACGCCAAAGGAGCCAGTGACATCTTCTTGAAAGAGGTGTTCTCCAGACACGGATTGCCACAAGAGATTGTATCAGATAGAGGTACCCAGTTTGTGTCCCAGTTCTTCTCTAGCTTGACCAAATCGTTGGGTATCAAACAATGTCTCTCTTCAGCCTTTCACCCTCAGTCTGATGGTCAGACTGAAAGGCTCAACCAGATCTTGGAACATTACCTACGTTGCTACACCACTGAAGAGCAGAGTGACTGGCAGGATTGGTTACCGTTAGCCATGTTCACTTACAATAGGAAAACCCAGAACTCAACCAAGTTCTCTCCTTTCTATGCAAACTATGGCTACAATCCAGTGGTTTTCCAAACCCCTCTCCCCACTCTCCATCCAGAAACTACAGATCTACTGAGGACCCTAACAAAGACCCAAGCAACGTTAATGGACAACCTCAACAAGGCCAGCCAGTCCCACAGTAGATTTGCCAATCTGAAAAGAGTCCCAGGCCCTGAGATCAAGACTGGTGACTGGGTAATGCTAAACTCTAAGAACCTGAAACTTAGGGTAGGGATCCGGAAGTTTTCTCCCAAATTCCTAGGCCCTTTCAAGGTAAAGAAGGTGGTCAATGCTGTAGCTTTTGAACTGGTACTGCCCTCGACCTGGAAGGTCCACCCTGTTTTCCACAGGAGTCTTCTGAAGCCGTTTGAAGGAAAGGTCCCCAAACACCTCTCCTTACCACAAGTGGAACCTAGTTTTGAATATGAGGTTGAGAAGATCCTAAGAGAAAGAATGGTTAAGGGTAAGACCCAATTCCTAGTCAAATGGAAGCACTATCCCGTTGAAGAGAGCACCTGGCAAGATGAAGAGGATTGCAGTAACTGTAAGCACCTGATCACATCTTTCCAATTGGCCCTAGCATCTAAAAGTCTGGGGGGTAATGTCATGAACCTGAGGGATTCTCCTGATGTTTCTAATAGACTTTTATCTGCTCTGGACTCCATCACCATTACTAAGGTGAACGATACTAAGGCCAATTCCACCAAATACTACATCAGAGCATTCACCAAGAGTTGAGGTTACACAGCTAAATTTATCTCACGAAATCTCGAAATTTCTCTCAGATAAAACTTTGGGAAATTCCTCTGAGTTGGTTGTTGGTCTCTTTTGACTTAGTACTTGAATAAATATTATTACTTATAAAGGACAATTTCTCCATATTTTCACTATTCTGATTAGTATTCCTATTTTAGACTTTAGTTCTTTATTAATAAACTTCACCCACAACCATGGCTGAACCACTTGCTGTGGTTCCGGCCCTCAACACCATGATCCCCCTGTGTTCTTTACTAGTCTTTGGGGCTAGTGTGTCTCAATCTTCCTTGGTTGTCAAGGTAGTCAGCAAAGCCATTTTGCTTGCCTTAACCACCTTAGCCTGGCTCTCCCAACCCCTGAGTAAGATCCAGAACATAGTCACACAAGTTTGGGGTTATGACAATAATAGATACAAAAAGATATAAATTACTATAAAATTATTCTTTCTTTTCACCTCTTTTATTGATTTTTGTCCAAAAATCCTCAAGTATGGTCTTATTTATATAATCCTAAGTTATATATTAAATCTATCAAAATCATAAAAACTGCTTCTTAGATGGTAAATACTAATTATAACTCATTTTAAAATCTTATATTTTTGGTCTAGATTTTTTAGAGTTTACAATTCATTATTATAGAGCAAAACTAAAGACTTTATCTTTAAGATTTATTAAATTTAAATTTTAGTCTATTAGTATAATTATAGCCTTTTTTTATGAAATTATAATTGTTAGTTTAGATACTTTTTAGAGTTATATTAAATTAAATTTATATGGCGCCTTATTGATTACTCAAAAATTGTCTTTTACAATTATTGAAATCCCAAGGAATGATATTTAACATTTCTTCAAGTACTTTTTTAGAAAAATGCAAATTAAAAAAATTTGAAGATATAAATCTTAATATTAATTAATTTTAAATCTAAATCTAATTATTCTAATGTATAATATTATACCTATAGAATTCTCAAATTTCATATAACATAGACTACTAATAAATACATAATCAGTTTTTTTATTTAAAACAAGTTTTACTTGATTGTTCTTATGAGTTTATTTCATCTTATATCTTATTGATAGTTTATTGATAATCTAAATTTTTTAATTGCAAAAAAAGTACCAAAAGTTTGCAATTTTTTTAAGATTCACTAATAAAACAATAAATGACATTCTTTATAATTTAGATATATTCCGACATTTTTTTAGTACTTTTCTTGCATTTATGTATTATACAGGCAAATGTTATAGTTTAGTAAATGACTTTAAGACATATAGAAACAAGTTTGTCTTAATTAAGCATAAGAAATTTAAAAATGGGGGATATGAAGAAAAGGGAGAAAGAAGGTTATAGACTTTACCCTTTAATTAGTATACATTGAGTTTTTACTGCTAAGAACTCCTAGTAGGTTTGGCAAATAGTTAAGCTTTAAATAATGGGTAAAGGTGTAAAGCCTCTATTACTTTCTCATTAATAGCTTTTATAAACTAAATTGATAAGTGTTTAGTCTAGAAACTTAAAGTTGTGAATTTAGAAACAAGGCATTTAATTCTATATTATTATTGCTTCTGCAAACTTTTAAGATTATTCTTTTTTATAAATATATCTATATAAATTAGTTTATCAGATAATGATTATTAAGATTTAATTTCTATCTTGATTTTACTATATTAGAAACCAAAATAACTTAGATAATGTCAACTTTCTTCTATCTTTAGAAAGATAACCTTTATTAGTCTCTATAATTAGAAATATTATATAAAATATTAAGTTGTTATTATTATAAACTTATTACACCAAAAAATAATTAGATCTAATACTAATTGAGAACCTTGCAAACATATCTCTACATAAACAAATATCAATATACTAACCTTTTAGATCAAAAAAACACCAATTAATTTAATAACCATGCATGTTTACAGGAAGATCCTATTGATACCTGGATAGAAATTCCCCCGCTAAATAAGTTTCAAAGGATATTACTTTTTCCCTTAAATTTTTCATTCATTAGTACTTATCCATACCTGTCTTAGGTTCCAGGGTTAAATTTTTTAATTATCTGTCACTCTTTCTACTTTCCTCTCTTTAATTATTGGAGGTTAATGTGATCTAGATGAGTCTTTCTGTAGTGGTGGTTTGGCCTCCACATCTTACACCCATTCCTTTTTTCACTCCTATCACTTTGTCAATCAAAGGATTGCCAAATGATATCTTAACATGCCCTACCCTAATATATATGAGTGTTCTAAAGGTTATCCTCAAAATTTCATCTGTTAGGGTTTAAGATGTGAGAAGAATATTTTCCCACTCTAGGAGGCTAAAAAGGAAGCTTTTAGCTTTTATTGCCTTAAGTTATAATGATGAGAGGGTAAGGACAATTAAGTCCTCTGCTTAACTTTATTCCCTTCTCAATTTTAAGGGTAGAGTTTTGGAACTAATTTTACCATATACAGCTTCACTAGTGATTTTCAAATCTTAATGCTTTTACTTAAGCCTTTAAAGTACTTTCTGATTTTGATGTTGTCTTAAGTTGCAAAAAAAAATAACTTAATTAATTCATTTTTTTAAGTTAATCACATTTTTGAATCAAGCCACTATTTCAGGATTGTCTTTTCTTCAATAAAATAAAAAGACTTCTTATCAATTGTCTATTGAAAATTTACTGATGTGTACAATCTATTATATCTTTGAGGTTTTTTATATAGTACATGGAATAAAACTAAAGATTTAATAAGGTCAATTAATTTTTTTTCAATAAAGGAAAGTTTTAGAAACAAATGACAAAGGCTTATGGCTAGTAACCTTAGAAAATATTTTAAAGTTTACATTTTACAAAAGACTTTTTTGTCCCTTCAAGTCCATTGAACCCTAGTTAGATTTATCTTTTTAGTCAGCTGAGCCTTGACCTATTCAGAAAGATTTTTCTTAATTTTAAGTTTGTTGCACATCCTAGATCATTTATATTACTATGAGCACACTATAAATAATTATTTTTAATTTATTCTTTGATAAAAGATTAAAAAATAACCCAATCCATAATTGAGTAAAGTAACTTTATAATCATTCTCATTATTTTTGAAACTTCATTAAATAATTGTACCTTAAAACTTTTCTTTGATATCTGTATTTTTGTAAAGGATTGTCAAACTACCATTTATTAATTCTAGGATCTGTTTTTTTTTATTTAATTGTTATCTCAATTCTAAGCTTAGACACAGATTCATAAAAGAAATCATTACTAAAGTTTAAATCTTAATTATATGATCTGTTTTTTCTTTAAACTAACAGAATTAAAAAACCTCATTAATAAATCCTTTTAAAATGGAAAAAATATAAGTGTAAAAGAATAGTAAGAATACAAAGATAAATTAAGTTACTACAAAGAAAATAGTATAACAATTAGATGAACTTTGCTTGAAATCTCAGTCTCACCCTAAAATATATTAAAAAGCTGATGATATACAATCAAACCTCAAAAAATTTGATTCTTATGACATATTTAAGCACTAAAAAACTATATATTCTTAGTGAATTAATTTAGTAGTTCTAGCTTACTTATAGTAATATATAGAATAAATCTCTTACCAGATATCTAAACTAAATGTATCTTTAACCTTGAACTTAAAATATGATGTAAACAAAAAATCTTTTACCTTAAAGATATCATCTTATATTATAAGTGTTGAAAATTATTTATGAAGGCAACATCATTGATATCAAACAGAATATCAATATATATTTAGCCGCTTCTGTGCCAAAATTATCTATTACCTTAAACTATGATAGTTCTGTTTAATAAAAAACTATATCTATGGAAAATGATGCATAAAGAATAAATTTAATTATTTTCTATGTGTGATATTATCTGATTAAATCTACCTCTATGTTTTTTGTCCTTTTTTTTCTCTTTCACTGGTTAGTCTTTAAGGCAATTTTTTTACTCTATAAGATAATTAATCTTTCAGCTACAATACTATATTAAAATAGTATGGGTCTATTGTGTTATGTTTAATTCTATGCACAGTATATAATTTTATATCTACAGTATAAAAAGTAATCACCATTAGTTATAGTATTTTGATAATCAAAGTCAAAATTGATATAATTCAAAGTAAAAAAATTTCTTACTGAAAATCAGAATAAGGAGTTTTCTTTATCTAATTTTTTCTTGTGAAATTATAAATAGTTACAATAAAGTGTTTATACCTATGATATTATTGAAGGTTAAATAAATAACATAAGATATATAAAAAATAAACATTTCTTTAAATTTAACAACTTTATATTAGTATGAAATAATACTTAAACTTGAAATTTTATTGATTGTATAAATTATTGGTTTCAATAGTATCTTAAGTTTTTTTAAACATTTCCACAAAAGAATTAAGGTAATTTAGCACAAGACTTTTGTTCTTTATCTACTAGATTTTTGATACATATCATTTAATTAATCATTCATCTTTGTTCTCTTGTTAAAAATATTAGTCTTTTTCTTGATACCTTTAATTCTGAAATATTTTTTCTTGTTGGTTAATAAAAATAAGTTTTTTACATACTTAGATAAAAATCTGTAATAAATGTTATTGTTAAATTAGAAAGTTAAGAATTTTATAGTTAATCTTAATAATTGTGACCGTCCTGAATAATTTTCATTAAGACAGGTTATGAATCCAACAATTTTCTGGTCTTGGATCCATTTTGAGTTTGTAGATTAAATTTTTGATGTAATTTCTCAAAAAATTAAATTTACATGAGCCATATATTTTCCACGGAAGCTTTTGAGTTGGCATATATCTGAATGACTATTTTTTAGTTCATAAGCTGCATAGTTATCACTATTGCCTTCAAATAAATTTTCAGCCAATCAGATTGCTTAAATCATAATCCAAATTCCAAACAAAACTTTTAAAAAGTTTTTTTTGTTAACCTTAAAATAAAATACCTATAAATTGAAATTATTGAAATATAACAATTTTAACTATAAAAATGTCAAATATTATCAAAATGACTTATAAGGAACGCCAAGAAATCTAAGATTTTCACCTAGAGAAAATAGTCCCTGCTAGTGTCACCAATTAAGTTCTTAGAACAGTCTTTGAAAGAAGATCTAAAAGGTTTGTGGTAGACCCTAGAACTAAAGTTCTAAAGTATAAAAGTTCAGATAATATTTCTTTACGTTTCTTTACTGTGGAAGAAGTTGAGCATAGAAATCAATATATTGATTATATGCATGATAAGTTAGGACATTCTTGGCCAGATCCTCTATATGATCTTATAAGAAGAGAAACCTATGGTATAACTAAAGAACAAATAGTTGAGAGGATCAAATTATGTGAGCACTGCATGGAGAAAGCCACTATGGCAACTTGTCCTCCCATCACTCCTATTATAGCTGAAAGACCTAGGGAGAGATGCCTAGCTGATTTAGTAGATTTTTGTTGTTACCATACCTATAATAAAGGGTACAATTGGATGTTTGTAATGGTAGACTCTTTTTCTAAATTTGCTTTCACTGTTGCTTTAAAAGAAGAGTTGTCAAAGACACTTTTTTCTACTTTTCAAACAATTTTTAGAACTTTTGGAGCTCCTATCATTCTCCATACTGACAATGTAAAGGAGTTTGTTAACACCCAAGTTGCAAGTCTATGTCAGGAATTTAGCATAAAACATGTTAGAGGTCGTTCTTGCTGTCCTTGGATCCAAGGACAGGTTGAAAGGCTCAACAAAACGCTCAAAAATAAACTAAGTGTCACTCTTAGATCCTGTGGTCTTAGCTTCAAATGGACACTTATTTGCAAGGAAATGACTTACATCTATAACCAACCTAGACATGAAACTACTAAAGACAATCCCTTTGAGTTGTTTTTTGGCAAATAAATCTGTGAAAGTATCCCAGATGGATTAATCAAAGAACTCTATGATGGCTCCCCTGAAGAATTAGATGGAGTTGATGAATCAATCCGTGAAAGTGAAACTGAGATAACCCTGGGAGAAATTACAGACAATGAGCCTGCTATCTCTGTAAGTGATGATGAGCCCCCTGAGATCAAATCAAGAACAGCTCAAAAACAAGCCAAGGCTGTTGTTAACATCCATAAAGCAGCCAAAAAGATGGTTGACAGAACTAAGTGGAGGCATGACAGCCTGGGATTCTCTCTTGAAGATTATGTCTATTTAAAACCAGATTATGATAATAACACTAAGACCTGCCAAAGACCATTCATGGAGACAGAGATGGTTATCTATTATGTGAGTAATGTTGAAAAGGGATATTGTGTTGATCTTGTATCCCGTGACAATCCAACTGAAGAGATGAAAAATATTCACATAAACTAGCTCACCAAGCTTCCTGATAGACTAACCCAAGGATCAAGTCAGGTTTATGTTCAAAATGTAGATGGAGATGATGATGAAGAATATAAAAAATGTTTTAAAAATTAATTTTTATTTTATTTTTAAATTAACTTCTAAAAGTATTGAATTATAAACCAAAAATTATAAAAAGATAATTAGAATTTTAGTAGGAAAATAAATTTATTTTTTATTTTCTGAGAGGAAAAGCCAAAAGCTAACTGATGTAATGATTTTTAAGCTTTGCTAGTAAAAAACATGGAGCTAGATTATTCTCATCATTCAAAGCCATTTGAGGTAAAACTGGAAGTACAGTAAAGACGTCATGACCAAAGATGGTCTCAGGGGATTTTCTAAGTGTGTAGATCCCGGCCAGTACAATGGCATTCAACATCAGGTTTTCAACACTACCAATTTCTTCAAGAACACTATCAGTGAATACCTGGACCCCATCTAGTAACATACATATAGAATCCAGTCTGTAAGCAATTTCAGTTTGGTCCCAAGTATTTCCTATTTTTTGGATCATGGCAATCCCCATAACTACAAGCATATAGAATTTGCCATTTTGAAGCTGGGCTTTGGTTGAAACAAAGAATTGTAGAAATCTCTTGATTGCTGCTTCATTGCTATACTGGGTGTAGTGTTTTTGGTCTTACTGGACTTGGTGAGCAACACAGAGGTATGAGGACCGGCTGTATTGAGTCTTATGACAGGTATAATTCTGGATTCCTATGTCCCAAGATTGGTTTTATTGTTTTTAGATAAGTACAATTACCTCTAGTTCCAAGAATAAAAGTACTGGAAGACAATATTTATACAATACTAGTCTATCCTTAGAGTGATCTAAAATAAGACAGAGCAAATTTAAAGACAATATTAATACAAGAAAAATCAGATAGTTGAAGGTGGTAAGAAGTGTGCCGGCGCTTTAATGTTGAACAATAACATTGGGGTTGAAGAAATTTGATCTGGTGTGCCGTAAACAATGAAATCAAGGCCAAGAGAATTTGAGCCAGTGCACCGTAAACAATAACGTTGAGGCTGAGGAAATTTGAGCTAGTGCGCCGTAGACAATAACATCAAGGCCAAGGAAATTTGAGCCTGTGCGCCGTATTTTTATCTGATTAAGTTTTTTTACTTACTGATCAATTAAGGAATGCGCCAATGTGCCTCATTTGTTTCTGTTTGTTGATTTATCTTTATAATTGATTGGGATTGACTGTTTCCAAGAATTTAATGATTTTGAGGTGCAGCGCCTTGAAATGACTAAATATTTGCGCCGGAGCGCCATTCAAGGCTGATTTCTAATAAATTAGTCTTGATACTGATTTTGAACTGATGAGGAGTAGTGTATAAATATAACACTCCCCCCAACTTGACAAGACTATAAATATTTTCTTAAGAATGTCATCTTGTTACAAACAGTTTTTGGAATCTATGTCTGCTGAGGATTGTACCCATTATTTGGGTTTACTGATTGAGGAGCAGCAGGCAGTTTACAAATGTTATCAACATCATATTAAATGTCATGCTGACCAAGACTTTTTTTGGAGATCTGTGACTGTAGGAATATCCAAGACTATGAGTGAGGTATCCTTTGTGCCTTCTAGTGTGGTATTGGAGGTGCATGGTGGTAGTGGTGCTGGACCTCAAGCTGACTTTGTGAGTCCAAATATTAATCTTGAGTCTTCCATTGCTGCAGCTGGTATGTCTCATTGTACTTGGACTGAGCGCTTATTGGAAATGACTACCACTTTGGGGCCTGTTATCTCTGAGGCAGATACAACAAGTTCTTTGAATATTCCAGTGGGGGAGCTGGTTATAGACAGGCTCTATTCAACTGATTCTTTGTACAAGTTCTTACAGGATTTATGGTTGGTGTCTAGTGTGGAGTCTCTACCTCAACAGTTTACTTTGGGAAATAATGGCCATTTGGCGTATGAGGTTACCAACCTTATTAATTTATGGGTTAGTGATCTTGCTGAGTTTCCTGATCCTTCTGATGAGCCTCAAGATTCCGATGGGCAGGCTAGTTTTGCTTCTTTAGACTATGCCGGTCAATGTATACAACTCTGGGCTACCAACTTGGATCCTTCTCCAAACTTTCAGGGTTCTCTCAATGTTAATTACTAGTCTGGTCATTGTTGACATATGAACCAGTTATCCATAAAGATACAATATAGTCTGGAGACAAATTGACAGGACCAAGCTTTATGTTATATGGCAATGTTGGGACACTTAATAGTTCAAAAAGCAAGTGTGGGCTCAGAGACTGTTGCACAGGTGGTACAGTTAATGGACAACGTGTATAAGCATAGTGTTAGCTTTAAGCTTCCTATTGCAGCCTAGTATTGTTTTGTGAAAGATATGATTGTGGACTCAACTCTATTAGGGGTTGGTTTTTTGGCTAGTAGTGGGATACATGTCTTGTACCTGAATTCTACGCTTATAGGCCTTCCGCTGATGGGTTATGTGAACTTGAAGTTTGAGGAGCGCCAGTGATGGATGACGGTAGTATATCATTTAGTAAAGCTTTGCTATTGGATTGATGCTGGAGAGATTGAACCCATCCGTCCTTAGGGTGAGGTTCCCCCTCCCCCTTTTCATACAGTAGATAATAAACTCATCAAAATGTGTATATATATAATATATGTATATATTATTTTTTTATTCTTTCTAGTTTTTTTTTATTTTTCTAATTTTTTTTTAAAAATTTTTAATTATTTTTTTTAAAATAAAATAGAATAAAATAAAATAAAATGATAAAGAAATCTATGTGGTAACTATAGTGGGTTATTAGAGCTGTTTAAACAACTTTAGGAATTTCCCATGGACTTGGTTGATAATGCAGCTAGAAGCATTGTCCTTGATAGAGTAGACATCACAATTAACAAATGCAATGACAGTGAACGGTCCTGCCCAGATTGTATTGAGTTTATGAGGTCAAGGATGACCAAAGGTTGAGTGGTATAAAACCTGTTTGTTGACCTTGAAGACATTTACTGGTGAGTGTTTGTCATTTGCATTATTGAAGTCCTTTATCTTACTATTGTAAGAGCTAGAGAGAGCCTTGAGTTGGAGCAATACTAGAGTTGATACAAGTAATTTAAGATACTTGTCATATGTAGCCTCCTTTGAGGATATAAAGTGGTGTAAGATAGGTGGGAGAGTAGGTTTTCTGCTGTAGAGTAGTTTGAAGGGGCTGAACTTAGTGCTAGTGTGTGTGGAAATGTTTTAGGCAAACATGGCGCTAGGAAGGAGGGTACTCCAATTTTGTTGATTATCCAAATATAATTTGTGTATGATATTTACCAAAGAGCCATTAGCTCATTCCACTGTACCATTGCTCTCCGGGTGGTATGGGGCTGTAGATACATATTGTACTCCAAGTAGCTCATTCAGGCAGGGGACTATGTGGGACCTAAAATTAGTGCCATTGTCTGTCTTAATAAATTGAGGGCAGCCGTGTTTGCATATGATGTTTTCAAGTATAAAGCGGGCTGCAGTCTTTGCAGAAAGATCCCGGATGGGTTTGGCCTCAATCCATTTATTTAGGTCATCAAGTGCAACTATAATATATTTGTGTCCTCCAGCACATTTATTGAGGTGACCTATTAGATTAATTGAGATAGTGTGGAAAGAAAATTTAGGTTTGACCAGACTGAATGAGGTTGACTTAGAGAACAGTTGATTAGCCTGACAGATGGAACAGCATTGTATGAAATTGTGAACATTTGCTATTAAGTATTCCCACTAGAACTGTGTCTGAACTTGTCTAAGGGTCTTTATAGTATGTTGGGCTATCACTTGTAAAATTGGTTGTTGTGTTTGGGTTTGTAAACTAATAATGCTTGGGATTCACAGGCTATAGTAGATGAAGTGGACCAACTGTTAGAGTTGGAGTAGTTCTGGGCAAAGTAGTTATGAAGGTAATTTAAGGCTTAAGCTACCAAAGCAAAAGGGTTATCACCAAAGTTGCAGTTCCCAGCCATGAGCGCTAAATTGTTTCTGTTTGTTGATTTATTTTTATAATTGATTGGCATTGACTATTTCCAAGGATTTGATAATTTTGAGGCTCTGCGCCGCAATTTGACTAAATATGTTGCCGGAGCGCCGTACAAGGCTGATGTCTGTAATTTAGTCTTGATACTGATTTTTGACTGATGAGGAGTAGTGTATAAATACAACACCGGTTATCAACAAATCTTGCTTGGTTCATGGTCTCAAAAGGCTTATACCAAGCACATGAAACTTCATAGATTAGAAGCCTGGCATTATTAACATTTTGTCCAGTCATCCCATGAAGTGTAGTCAAACGGCCATATTCATAAAAGATAAAACTGAGAGCATGATTGTTGTGGACGGGTATCTGGGAGTTGTTGAAAGAATCTGCCCATTTTATTGTGCTTTCAAATGGGTTTTTTTGCATGACCATTAGAATAAAATCAATGATATTTCCACCAGGGGTATAGCCTTGATAGGGAGGAATTATTTTTTCCTGTTTTCTTTTCCATCTTGGTGCCAAGCGGATACCTCCAATTTTGGATTTTTCAGGTATTCATCAAACTTTACCACTTTGTTTGAGAGGATTGCTTTTTCATTGACTCCATAGCAGTTTTATTGAAAAGAGCAGATGGGTACACAGGGTAGGTAGCTGGTTGCACTTTGTCCTCCGGCCATACAAACTTCTGTCCCTTTTTTGAGCTTTCAATGTCGTTTGCTAAAAAAAAATCATTAGAAATCTAAGAAAAAAAACTTACCAGGAATTTCAGTGGCTAATCTACTAGCAAGAGGTTCTTGGCATTGTACATTGTTTTGCCCGCCATTTGTATTAACAGGATCCAAAATTCTCTCCGCAATAGGTGGTTTAAGTTCTAGCACCTTATGCCTTTGATTGTCCACTTTTTGCTTCTTCCTTTTGGGTTGTATCACTGTTGTTGGACCACTTTTTTCTTTATTTCTAGTGTTCTCCTCATCATTACCTATACCAGGATCTATGGTGTTAGTGGTTTGTTCATTTTCCTTCTCCTTATCATTAGAAGCACCCCCCTCTTCTGCAATAGGTTCTGGTTCAGGACTTGGGGATACTTCCGGTCCCATTAGATCAATTAACTCTTTCCCTCCTCAAATTGTAACAAGAGATGTTGTATCACTCCCCTTGACAATCAATTCATCATTGAAAACTTCCACAAAGTCTAGTAGGGGGAATCAAGCCTTTTTCCTCTTAACTGGGTCAAGTTTGTTATAACTTTTCCAGTTTGTCTTAAAATTTCATTGTCTTTGTTTTTTTTCTTCAATGATTTTTATAAGACTCTCAAGCTCTTCTTTACTGGCTTTCAAGTCAAGCAATGCCTTATGGTACTTTTTGTAAGCGTCTCCAACTGATTTAGCCATTTTGTGATCTAATTAATATTATTTTAATGCAAATTTTTATATCAATCATTTTTGATAAAACATTTGAAACTCTAAAAAATCAATCTTTCTTATAAATTATAATGATCAGTTTGATATCACGTTTACTACAATGTGGTCATTTTATAATAATATACTTTTTAAAGAACATTAAATATTGATTCAGTTATAAATCAATTCTGTTAAAAGTATAAATGTAGTTTAGATAGAGAGTTGGCAATATCTGAGTATAACATTCCCATACTTAATCTCATAATTAAATTCAAATCACAAAAAGGCTAGATGTTTTATCTTTATCTGATTGTAAATAATATAATAGTACAAATTTTAATTTTAAACTGTTTCCAACTTTTCAAAGTAAAACAATCATTGGCATAGTATTAATTTTGTTTTCCGTCACTTATTATAGTTAGTATTCACACATAATCACACTTAAAAAAATCAATTATAGTAAAAATTGATATCTTTTATAATTTTTTTGTAAGTATGTGACAAGTTGTTGCAGACATGTGCGTAGAATTGTATCAGTATAGTGCCCTGATTTGGCACAGTTAACTGATACAATTCTATGCACATGTCTGCAACAACTTGTTGCTTAATCACAAAAACACATAAAAGATATCAATCTATATGATAATTGGTCAATCTTTACTATAGGCCGTAAATTCTATTAATAGTAAAACCTTAATTTTGAGTTGCTTTTAAACTTTGATTATTTTGATTGGACAATATCTAGGTAAATACTCAGTTTAATTGAATATAACGCCCTCAAAATCAAATCTCAATCAAACCATATTTGGTTGAGATTTAACTTTGAGGGCGTTATATTCAATTAAACTGAGTGTCTACCTAGATATTGTCCAATCAAAATAATAAAATCATGATTTTACCCAATTGACCAAATTTTCACAGGTTTATTAGTACGGAGTTTGTCAGGTTTCCTGACAAACTCCGTACTAATAAACCTGTGAAAATTTGGTCAATTGGACAAACTCATTAAATTAGACTAAACTTTAAATCAAATCAGATTTGGTTGATATTTGATTTTGAGGGAGTTATATTCAACTAAACTGAGTATCTACCAGTAATTTTTTCAATCAAAAGAATAGAATATACAATCTATATCAGAATCTAGTTAAATTTTTTAAGAAATTTAATCAAACAAAAATATAGAAAAATGAATTTGGAAATGGAACAAGCATGCTGCGAGTACCGCAAAGCTTTAGCTGCTATGGCTAAAGCCATGGCTAAGATAAATCAAGGTAAAATTAGACTTGCTGAGACAACATCAAAGGCTGAGGAAAAAATCTTAAAAGCCAATATAACAAGTTATCTGAATAAGAGAGGCGGCTTCTATCTTCTCCCTGGAAGGCTCTTGCCAAAATGGTTGGGCAGGGATTTAAACTCATTAAAGAGAATGGCAAAGAGGTCCTTATGATTGAGGACAACAATAAATTCAATGGTATCATTAAAAACTTGGGGAGGATAATATAGAAGAAGCTGTTATAGAGGAGGTTGGTTCTCAAAAAATCCTAGAAGAACCAATTATAGAAAAAATTTCTCCCAATTATGAAAAAGATATACATTCCTCATAAGAAAAGACTAACACCCTGGATGAACAGTGTGGTAATGAGGTTGAAATAGCTCCTCCATTAAAAAAGGTCCATTGTGCTGACCACGTAAGTGAACCTAGGTATCTCAGGTCTTCTGGTTCAGCCTCTACTTTGGATACTGAAAATGAGGTTGAAGAACCTGAAGACAAAATAGTAGCTCAGGAATTGGCAGAGATTTGTGATAACACTATAAGATTTGAAGATGAATGTGCAGTTGCATCAAACAGCTCTTATATTTATGAAGTTTTAATCAAGAGATTGGTTATAGAATGTAACAGTTTTCTATTATAAATAAAGCCAATTAAATATACTAGAATTTGAGAATGCAGGTATAGTTGATGCCAATAAAATGGGATATAATGTCTCAGAAAAGGACCAACTTATACCACTAATTGGTATTATAATAGAATCAAGTGTTTTAAATCCTGTTCAAATAGATATATGGCAAGCCGCCGTGAACAAGTACCGCCACATGTTTTTTGCGGAGTGGTTAACCACTGTACCTGAGACAAAGTCAGCCTGGCAAGCTTTGGCGGTCACCAACGCTCAAGAGCAAGTTGGTAAGCTGTTAGCAGTGAGATTGGCCTCCCTATCAATGTTTATTGAAGCAACCCGCAAAGCAGCAAATATCAACAACCATACCAGCCTTTTGGATTTAATCAAATATACAAAGCTGCCTGTAAATTATGGATATGCCTTGGTCTATATGAATGGACTTTCAATGCTCATTTAACTAGATATGATAATACTGCTGATATTGTTCCGGTTGTTAGAGCTCTAATTTTGGACTTGGCTGCAACTTGGTCAACAGATAGTCACATTTAACCATATACTCCCATCCAATTCAAAGTATCTTATAGATTCCCTAAAAGATTAGAGGAACAATTTAAGGTGTTCTCTTATATTCCGGCAGTTAATTGAAATGTTTGAGTCTATTACTTAGTAAGTATGGGTCTCACTATCTTGTTAGATTTAAGGTCACAACCTACAAAACAGAGCATAAGCAATAAATTGAGTGCATCTTGTAAAGCTATTGATTCTTTTAAAGCCTATAATCCCAAAATAATCACAGAATTTGGGAGTAAAGAGAACATAATGGTCAATATAATTATACTAGCTGGTATTTATGGGTTCTGTTTGGCGCCTGAACATATCCTAAGAGTAGACTGGAAGTTAAACCTCCCAGCAGTTGACTACTTAGATGCCTTCATTCCCCACCGGCTGTATAGCTTTTTTCTTCTGGCCCATACATCCAATTTTTATCTTAATGTTTTAGAAGGCATAGAAATAAAGCAAAAAAAATGATCTTCTTATTAAACTTTTTTTTTCTGTTATCTTATTCAAATTTTGCTCAGTAAGAAGTAAATAAAGAAACCATATAGATGTTTTAACGAGTTGTAATTTATTTTGTTAATTAAGTTGGTATTCTTTAGTTTTCCTGTTTGTGTTTCAGCCTTGGTGGTATACTGGTAATAGCGCAAGCTGGAACTGGTCACCTTGGTTGCAGGTTCAATCCCCGGCTTTGGGTCAGAGTGGTATTTTTGACCCTTCAGAAATAGCCAAAAACTGAAGAATTTGTGAAAGAAAACATAAAACACAAGATAAAAAACCCTAAAAACTTAATCTAAAAAAAGAGAAAAGAAAATAGGGACAGGGAAAAAAAACTCAGGTTGTATGGGTCTAGGGTATATTTAATAGGATAGGAAGGGTCAAAAAAACTTGTGGTTAAAAAAAAGATTAAATCAGTTGATAAAGGTTGGAATTGGAAGACAGATCCAAACTGGGAATCCGGGTAGGACAGCAAAACCTGTCATGACAAAAACCTGGTATGATGGTGACAATAATTACTCTTAACATCAAATAAATATTATCTAATATTGGTTTATCTAACATCTTTTATTTAGGTATAACTATTTATATACTTAAATAATAATTTTACTATATGATTTATGTTTTAGCTCCCTAATAGTAGCTAAAACTTCTTCATTCTTTGTAAAATAATTTATTCTACCAATTTATGTTGGTAGATTATGATTTTTAAATAAATTATATTTTCACCCATCTTTGCTCATTTCTTATAACCCTTTTGATAAGATATGGCCCTCATACCTATACTTTGGCATCTATTATAGTACTAAAAACCACAATCCACATTTTTAACAAAAAAATGTTGAAGAAATAAATACATCCTTCAATCAATACAAATAACCCTTATACTTTATCAGCACTAATTATGACTATTTTCAACATGTAAAAGAGCCAATTTTTCAAGTTCTGCTTTTTAAAATCCTGTGATAACCTTTAGAGATTGATTAGTTTTCTAGAAGCTAATTTAACCTGGCAACATCATTAAGGATTTTTTTTAAATACTAATCTTAATTGAAACTATTTTATTATTACTTCCTTTTTAACTGTATGATTGATAATAATAAGTCAAAAATCTTTCTTTTTATGAAAAATCACTTTTCTATAAACACTACATAATTTTTTAAAGTTTACAACATAACCTTGATATTAAATGTGTATTCATTTATCTTTAGCTTTATAGATTTGATGTTTTTATAATAAAAAGACTACAAATCTTGAACAATATTAACCAAAGAAACTAGCTTATAAGTCTAGTTAAACTTGCACCTAAAGATTACATTTTTACTAGCACCACCTTATATAAGATAAAAATAAAATTAATATTGAACCTAGCTTATGTCTTTATAAGGCAAATTTAGTTTTCATTCTGATGATATTACTCAATAAGTACCAAATTTATATAGCAATGATGATCTCATACTTAATAATACCATCCACTCATTATTACTTAACTATAGAAGGCATTCATATCAAGATAACAGAATGGAGTCAAAAAAATATCCTTAGGACCATCTTTTAAATCAGAAATTAAGATCACCCCTAATAATGATACTTTACATTTCTTAATTAGATATTATTTAGATCAATTATCTAGTTAAAATAAACTAAGTAGCTTTATTGAGACAGATTTGATGGCAGAAAGGTAATAGGGAGGTAAATGGAAATAATCACCATAAACTAATTAATTTAATTCTTTTTTTAGATCATCAGTATCAATTAACAAAAAACTTCAGCTAGTAGAGTTTTAATGTTAACTTAAACTTTATATCACAGATAGAAAAAATATATGTGATATTAGAATAATTGTTGATCTGAAATTAAAAAAACTGATCCTATATGTCTTTATACAGAGAATTTACTTAGATATATAGAGGTACTATGTCTAAGTATATAAGAAGGTATAAGAATCTAGTAGCAACTTTATGTCTAGGCTCATAATAAATAAATTGTAGATAGGCCAGATAATTTAAAAGATGGTTTACTTGAGGATTAAAACAATATTCAGGAACTATAGCAATAAATGGGTATCTTTGACAATGTTACTAATAGGAAAATTATGATGGAATAAAATAAACCTTTAAAATATATAGAGCTAAGTAAATTAATATAAATTTAAGTTAATGTGAGTTGAGGAGGTAAAGAGGAGAAAAATTGGCTGTAAGGAAAGTAATTCTTTGGGATTTTATTGAGGACTAGGAGAGATTAATCTGAAGGAGAGAGTGATGAGTTTAGAAGTGGTAAGATTATCCTAAAATAATCTTATAAAAATTTCTAAGAACCCTCAATAAAGGGTGTAAAACTATAAAGCTGCTGAATTTAGGAGGAGTTTACTTAGACCTTTACAGTCTATATTAATCAATTCCCTTCATTTATACAATGGATAATTTTCTAAACACTTTCTCTTTATAACTCCTAAGTAAATGGAACCCTAGTCATCTCCTAATCACAGTTCCTCTTATCAAACTTACCCTCAAATTTCTTTTTATGAAAAACTGTTTTTAAATAAAAGATTCAAGTTATTAGATAATCTGTTTTATCTAACTAAATCTTAAGATGGATAGCATCTCCCCTCACTAGTTTTACCATCCCTCAAGATCATCACTAATCTTGTTCTTCTCAATCATCATATTTGCCTTTGCTCAGTTGGTATATCTAGGGGAAAAGAGAATATATAGTGAGGTGAAGGTAGATTGAGTTAGTAATGATGATAATGGATTGAGAAGGATCTGGAGGGAGATTTTGAGTATAGATGAATTAGTTGATAGAAATTAATAAAGATTAATAGTAATTGGGGGTAGATAGTTTAAGTGATCAGAAGAGAAAGGTTTAGGATATCAAGTTGAGAGTAATGAATAAGTTCAGGTTACTGAATCAATATTATAAGAGGAGGTGTTGGCAAGGGAGTTTTTTAACTATTAATAAACTAAGGATAAATATTGGATATAGGGTAGGAATAATTAGGGTATATAAGTGTTGGAAACTTTCCCTACCATTTTGCCCAAATGCTTGATAGCACAGGTGGCAGCATCCCCCTTATTATTATTCACTAGCCTGAACGTTCCTGCTAAGGAGGTCTCAGCAATAACTCAGGTCTTCACTCAAAAGTCCCAGGATGTAGTTACAGATCCCTACCAGACCTGAGGTAGACCCAGATTCTAGATCTTTACAAAATATCCCCTGAGCCATCAGGGGAACAAGTCCAAATACATCCATCTTTGAAGACAAGTCCTTGGGGTTAGCATGAAGAGGCATTTTAAGGGTACAGTGAGTTGAAATTTCAAGCTTAGGGAAGGAAAATAAATAGACAAATAGTAAAACAGCCTTTTTGGTGAAAATATCAATATAACAATAGTGTCAAGATGTAAATCTTTCAGTACTATGCCTGGGTTAATTCTGTTCTGAAGTACTGAGAGGCTCCTTATATACCTAATCAATGTACTTTAGGTGATATCAACGGAATGCCTTAAGTTGTTTATTTAGAGCGGTCAGGAAATCCTTGTCCTCCCCTTCTACTATCAGATCTCATTCTATTAGGCCTTTGGTAGGCAGGGCTCTTGTGTAGTATAAGTTAATATTTAGTTGACAAGAGATTTTCATAGTGTCAACTGATGTTATGGTCTTGATTCTGGAGCTATTGATTATCAAAGTAAACAAGCAGCTTGCATAGTACCAACTACTACAATAGCCCGAATTTTGGAGCTATCTAACAATTAGATCAACAAACCTCTTGTACATCATGGTACCCTTTAGTGTACACTATTATGTCTTATCATTACATTCTGCTAATTAGAGGTATAAGGGTTGTGTGGGAGTGAAAATATAACAATAAGTTAGTGATGAGGAAATTAAGTATCAGTTTAGTGAGTCAATGGTAATGATGATGATGAGAAGGCCAAGTTAGCAAGTTGGTGATGAGAAATTTAAATTAGTGATTTGATGATGAAGAGAAAGAGGTCAAGTTAGTAAGTTGGTGATGAGAAATTTAAACTAGTGATTTGATGATGAAGAGAAAGAGGTCAAGTTAGTAAGTTGGTGATGAGAAATTTAAATTAGTCAGTTGATGATGAGGAGGAAGTTGAGTTCTCAAGTTGGTGGCAAGGAATCTAAATTGGTGAGTTTATAATGAGGAAGAAGAGGTCAAGTCAGCAAGTTGGTGATGAGGAATTTAAATTAGTGAGTTAATGATGAAAAGGATGAGGATGAGGTCAAGTTAGCAAGTTGGTGATGAGGAGTTTAAATTAGTGAGTTGGTGATTAAAAGGAAGAGGTCAAGTTAGTTAATTTGGTGATTAGGAGTTTAAATTAGTGAGTTGATGATGAGGGAGATAAGGTCAAGTTAGCAAGTTAATGATGAAGAATTTAGCTTATTGAGTTAAGGATAAGGATGATGAGGTCAATGTAGCAAGTTGGTGATGAGGAATTTAAATTAGTGAGTTAATGATGAAGATGATGAGGTCAAGTTAGCAAGTTGGTGATGAGGAGTTTAAATTAGTGATTTGATGATGAGGTGGAGGAAGAGGTTAAATAAGATATTTGGTGACAAGGAATTTAAATCTGTTAATTAGTAATGATGGGTATCAAGTACCCTTTCTCTAATGTAAAACTTACACAGAGATTCTTTCTTTCAGTCTTTAAGTCTAGAGGTGGTAACTATTATGGAGACTAGTATCTAGGTTCTCTTACATGGTAAGTTCCTGTGTAAGCTAGTTCTAGCTAGGAGATTTCTCTATATCTTTTATTTATAGTCTTAGGTAAAGATTTAACTCTAGTTAAAAAGTAATATTTGAGAGCAGCAATGGCAGTGTGAGAGAGAGAATTTTATTATCTTTATTTTAGGGAAAAGAGGAGGTTTATATAGTTAGAGGGAAGGGGAATCTAGGCTTTTAAAATATTAGTGAGGTAATAGGTTAAAGTTTTAAGTGCCCTAGTCCTAGTAATATAACATAGTAATTATCAAAGCATCTTATTATTGCCTTAGTTTTAACCAGTCTTGTGTATTTGGGATTAAGGTGTAATATTGTTGAGGATGCTTTTAGGAATAAGCCATCATATTTACTTGGGTTGCCACCACTTAGGTTTAACTGGTTTAGTATCTGTTAATAATATAGCCTAGATTAATGGTATAATAATCCTAGTAGATAGGAGGGAATTATTGCCAAGAATTTGAATAAAATCAGGGTCTTGGCAAAGATTGATCTTGTTATGATCCCTTGCTGAGAATTAAACTTATTGAGGTTCTTTGTCAAGAGTGTGTTTTTATTAGTAATTATCTAAGATTTAATTTAAGGATGTCCTACTTAACTAGTGTTCCACTTTGTTATAGGTTGTCAAAGAAAATAGATAATTGGCTGCATTCTTGCCAAGTCTGTCACTATATATAAATTATCAGTAAAATAAGATTGGATTTAATTGCCACTGATAGAATTGATATCAATTATCATTATATAAAACATATGATTATATATATTATTTTTACCGGGCTAATGACTAATGTAATCAAGGATTCTTGCCAATAATTTGTCTATGCATGGATTTTTGGCAAGCATTAGCCTCTATTAAAAGGTTAATCATAGGTTGGATCAAGTAATTGGATTATTTAGTCCTAATTAGTAATTAAGATTAAAGGCTTTAATTATTGCCTGTATCTAATCTATTATTGTACTATCATTATAGTCACATAGGCTGATTATAATACATAGAAATAAGCACAAGTGTAGCTTGTAAATATTTTACATTAAAAAGGATATAATGAAGATAGCTGTTGGATAGATCCCTATACCTTATCAGGTCACGTAACAAAAACCCTATAACCCTAGATACCCAGCTAATATATTAATAACAAGTCAGTTACTTTCAAAATTTATAGGGAGTAATCAATACTTAAAGATTGATCAGAGATAAATAGCTATAGGGCTTTACACCTGAGTCTAACTCCAGAAAAAAAAACGTTGAGCTCCAATACAAAAGAGATCACCTAAATTTGTATGAGATGACCCTCAGGGGAACAAGATAATGGTGAAGCCAGCCAGATCTATTAAACAATCTACCTATCTGATAGCTATAAAAACCAGCCAAACTTCAATACAGTTTAGCCTTCCCCTCCCTCTCATTCAAGATAGCTCATCCAAAAAAGGTAATCAATCTGACTCCTTCTCCTTAAGCTTATATAAGGAGAATTATCTCAGATAAGATATATATTAAATAGTATCCTATTTTCTACTATTTTAACCCATATCTAGGTGTATTGCTAGCTCTATAATACCCCAATTTATTTTTTAAATATTAGCAAGGACTCTCTTGGTAATCTACTAGATAGTTGGTAAATTTAGATTTGATGACCACCACTTATACACAAGTTTTGGCCCTTTTAGAGGATAAAACTATAGTATTTCCCTTATTTTAATTTCCTTGGGAATCTTATTGTTCCCCACTACCTCTATCCTCCTCCACCTTGATCATTAGGTTGACCACAAATTATCTTATCAGAGATTACCTATCTTCACCCTCTACAAATTTTCTAGTACATCTCTCTCCAGTGCATATTTTTAGGTTCTTTGTCTCAAATTCCTACAAGGCCCACATTAATCAAGTTATTGAGACTCTTATATTACAGTATTCTGATAGTAGGGTGGTGAGTTAGTAATTTAGAGGAGTTTTAGGGTTAGTGAATTGGTAGTATTGAGAAAATTTAGGGCAGTAAGTTAGTGTTAATGAGAGGAGTAGAATATTGATCAAGTGATTATGAGGAGGAGTAAGGTTTAAGGGTATTAAGTTAGTGATGATGAGGAATTTTAGGTATTAAGTTAGTGATGATGAGGAAATTTAAGTGATTAATTAAGTAATAAGGAGGAGAAGAAGATGTAAGGTTTAAGGGTAATGAGATGGTGATAGGTAAAAGGGAGGTTTGAGTTAATTATGATGATGATGAGGAAATCTAGGGTAGTGATTTAGTGATGAGAAGGATTAAGTTATTGATCAAGCAATAAGGAGGAGGAGAATAGGTAAGGTGTAAGGGTAGTGAGTTGGTGATAAATAAAAGGGAGGTTTGAGGTTGTGAGTTGGTGAGGTAGTGAGTTGGTGACAGGTAGTAGGGAGGTTTAGGGGTAGTGAGTTAAAGATGATGATGATGAGGAAGTTTAGGGTACTGAGTTAATGATAAGGAGGAGGAGGGGTAAGGTTTAAGGGTAGTGAGTTGGTGATGATGATGATAAGGAGGAGTATTCGGGTGACCATAGTGGTGAAGTTAATTTGAATTTCTATTATAGATTATGAAAAAAAATTTAAAAATTCAAAATTAAAAATTGGTTGAGGAGGAGGAGGATCGGTATTCTAATCACGATAAGCTTAGGAGATAATCTAGAGTGGAGATAGGATAGAGTGATGATGATGATGATGGAGTTAAAATTAAGTTAGGTTGATCGTCAAGTGTAAGGTGTAAAGAGGGTTAGGGGTTAGGGTTAGGGGTTAGGGAGGAGGGTTAACTTCTCTTTTAGCTTCGGTGGATTTAAGGAGGGGGGATATTTTTTTTTCTTTCTATTGTTGAGGGGAAAGGGTGGATGAATTTTGGGGTTTTGGGGGGTGGGAGAGGGGAAGAGGGGGAAGGGAGGGGAGGAAGGGTAGGGGAGGAGGAGGAGGAGAGAGAGGGTAGGGAAAGGTAGGAGGATGATGAAAGAGGGGGAAGAGGAGGGATAACGAAAGAGGGGAAGAGGGAGGGTAACGAAAGAGGGAAGAGTAAGGGGGAAAGGGAGGGAGGGGAAGAGGGAATATGATGACGAAAGAGAGGGATAGATAGGGGAGGGGAGTGAGGTACGAAAGTGGGGAGAGGGAAATGAAAAAAAAGTGAGGTTAGGATAAAGTGTGACCCCAAGTTTATTAACTAGGGAGAGGAGGTGAGAAGGGGGTAAGGTGAGATTGAGGAGAGATAACGACGTCACCTTCCGCTCCTCCTCCTCTTTTTTTATATGGTAGTAAGGGGGTTTTTTTTAAAGTGAGGAGAAGACGTTAGTAAGGGTGAGAAAGGAGAATGGAGTTAGAGGTTAGGTAGGACTAACCCTCCCTCCTCTACCTCTCGTATTCACCAGGAAAGTGAGAGATGATGGAGGGGGGAGAGAGAGAGAGGTCATAATAGGGGAGAGGATAAGGTTAGTAGACGACGACGGAATGGTGAGGTTCGAATAGTTGGTCACTCAAGATGGAGAGGTCAGGGCTAGTGGAGGCGGGAGTCTTCCTTATAGTATGATAAGGGGAGTGAGATAATTTCATATACCTCTGATAGAAGGAGGTGGGTAGGGTTGCCTCCTCATATTCGGAGATTAAGGATTGTCCTAATAGGTAGAGGAAGGCTAAAGTGAACCTGGGGCTCAATTTCAAGTTGAAGACGGTATGACCAGCTCCGAGTAGGCAAGTTAAAAGGGTGTGAGGGGTATAGGTGGCCAAGGTGAAGGTGGGATCAGCTAGATCGATCAATTTACGTCGTTTACGGTTGGGACAGGTCTGCCAACAATAGAAATCGGAGTTACCGTGAATATCCGTGATACATAGGGTGAGTGGGGTAGTATCTAATAACTCGAATTGGGAAGAGTATGCGAATCGGTAAGGTGAATCGGGTAATATATTTAATATTGAACCTCGGGAGGTGATGGTGAGATTATCTACTACTCTCTTCCTAGAATGAAGTAATTTCAAGTTTAACTCCCCTTCCAAGTTATACTCCATGAGGAAACTCTTAGTATTCCCCTTGGGTGATAAGAATAGTAATTTATTATCCTTACGTAATAATTTATATCTAGGTTTATCACCACGACATAGTTTTATCACGTTACTTAGGAAGTTGGGTTTGTTATGAATTTGGTAGACGTTTCGATGTGGTTTAGGGATCAATCCAAAGTACATCAAATATTGGAACTTGCTATGCAACAAAACTACTACTTATAAAAGTTAATCAAAATATGAATGAAATCGTCTTTTAAAAAAAAAATTGTTTTTTTATATAATTATAAAAAAAAACCTTCACTGTAAGGGTGGATGGAATAAATTACCGCGAATGGTCATCGACCTCCCCCTTTATATAATTATCTCATCAAAATTTATAAAAATTGGTTAACTTGATTTAATTTGATTTTTGATTTAAATTTTCAATCACTTTTAGACTGCGGATGGGTCCTTTCTTTTTGGTTTTACTAGTTCGCTGGAATGGACTGAACTAGGGCGGATAATTCAATGGTCTTACAATTTGAATTTAATTACAAAATTTAAAAAATGTTTCAAAATTCTCATTTCGCCAAGCACAGGATACTCCTTCAAGGTAATCACCAATTAATTTCCTCCCATAATAAAAACCCTATTGATAATTCCATCATTAATTCTCATCATCTTACCAATAACGACCAGATCTCGTCCGATGGCATGAGGCATGATGGCCAAGGCACTAGAACCTTCTCAACTCTCCTGCATTAAATTCGAAATCGGATTCACGATCCATTTTCGGTCAATCAACTGCGATAGGATACCTTCGACATGGAGACGTTCCCTTTTGAAAATGGTTGCTTTTAGACTATCAAAGTTAATTTCGACCATTTGAATTTAGTTAACGTTAAGTTTCTAATTCGCTTTCGCCGATTAACTAGTTTCAATTAATTGGGTTAATTCCATTTAAAATTTTAATCTTGAATTTCTAATTGATTTTTAAATAAATTTCAAAATTTAAATTGCTCTATTACCACATTCGAATTATAAAATTTAAATTTGAATTTAAATTTGAATTGCTTTCTTGCCGTATTTTAAATTTAAATTATTTAACTTCAGTTTTAAAAAAAGTTTGAATCTAAAATTCAATTTTTCACTAAAATAAATCAAATATTCAACTTATTACTAAGTTACCTTCTTTGTTAATGGTACCGACGATCCTGTCAATTTTTTTTTAAAAAAAATGACGCTCTTTGAAATTTCCACCCTGCTCGACCCCTCAACCAATTAAAACCTCCCTTTATCCATCTTATCAATCTAATTTATTATTATTCAATTATAATCATTGGCGAACTCCCTGAAACCTCACTAATCAATTATATCATCATTTCATCATTACTATTATAAAGAAAAATCCTCCTATAAAGCCACCTCCTAAAATAAAAGTTACACGACATTGATAAAGGGTCGCATCAATAATATTATTATT
>CAOJZF010000047.1:0-19924 GCA_948465475.1 Thalpophila matura
CAATCCAGTCAAGAGTAGAGACATTGATTGTTCCAAAGAGAATCAAGTCAACCTCCCCGTTTTAATGCTATTGGGAATGCAAGGGTTTAGTTACGTGCTTTTGATAACGCAGTTGAGAGATGGAGTGATAAGGAAATCACTACCATGTTCATCAAAAGGCTAGACACCGATGCCGTTACCAGGTTATTGGGTGACCTGGACTTCAAATGGACGTGGCCCCAATTGCGTGCTGCTTTTGTAACCAAATTCTTAAATTTGGCCAAGATCTCCCAGGAGAAATAGGACTTCCTGTTGATTACATTCAATTGAAATGAAAAAGAATCCATTAAGGATTTTTGTGAATGGTTTTACGTAACCGGTCAGGCACTAAGAAGTAAAGGTGCACTTCAAACAGAAGATGCTAAGATTGTAATGAACCACACTATTGAGTTTCACCGGCTCCTATCTGTAGCTTGCGCTAGTGGTATCTTCTTTGCTCAGGATTTATAAAGAGTCCAAGATGCGGTCCTTATGCAACATTGTAATTTTCCTAATTTACACGGGCCCACCACCTTTCCGACAAAAGTCAAGAAGGTGTTTACCCTAAGCCAAGAGGATAAAGAGCGTTACGGGGATACAATTATGGCTCAAACTTGTTGCTATCAATGTAATGAGATGGGGCACTTCAAGAGGGATTGCCCTAATTGCCGCAAGAACACTTCCAGGGGAATCCACAACGTACTGTTCAATGAGGAAGCTGAGTTTTTGAGGATAGTGACTCCGACAAGGATGACCAGGGAAAAGATTAGGCAGTAGTATTATAGAGGAAACATCTACTGCCAAATCCCCCACTTCCCTTTAACCACAAATAAATCATATTGCTCCCTATTTTAACTCTATTGTTGCTGATGAAGATTATGAAATCAAATACATAGGTTATGGAGATGACAAAGATACATTATTAAGTGTTCTGTATGTTGGTCAGGTAAATGCCGTAACTAGGAGGAAACCTTGTAGAGCTGTTGCAACCAAGGTGGCAAATGAGGTCATTAGGCGTCCCTACGTCAAAGTACTAGAAGAAGTAGGTACTGAGGGTGGGCAAGCCAAAGACATCCTTCATGAAGTAGCGGCCAAGTTTCTTCCGCTCAAGGATATCAAACTCTTGCTTACAATAGAAGAACTTGCTAGGGTTCCGCCTGAGTTTACATCAGCAATAAAGAAAGTACTATAAAGTAGCTCTATTAATAAGGCAGTATTCCACACAGCCAAAAAGAAAGTTTTGGATTTCAACTCCAAATGTACATATGTATACATTCATGTCAACCATGTAAAGGTAGCAGCTATTGTCAATACGGGAGCACCAGACATTATTGTTTTGTCTAGACTCATTTGTAAGATGAGGCTAGCCCCCAATTTACCTTGTAAGCAGGCTTTTGCTATGGCAGGGCCAGATAACACGGTAGCTCTGGGTGCGTATAGTGCCCTGGTCCTAAAGGTAGGTTGTATGATTGTTTAAGCTCCGGCTATTGCGCTAGAGAATGAGAACTACAACATACTTCTTAGGACCACGTTCCTACAACACTGGAAATGCAATCTCAATTTTAAAAGCAACATAATGAAGTTCAAAGACAAGATAATCCCTTTTTTTTATGAACAAAGTGCTCTGTCTAACAAGGTAAGGAAAGTACATCATGTTAATGTTAGGTACACAAATCATGCTTTACCGTTGAAATGCTATTTGCGTAACGTACACATAGTACCACCTCCCCTTGACATAGAAGCTAAAGTGGGTATTCCCATAATGGCCTACCATGCTCAGGTAATCCCACCCTTTTCTCAGGTAATTGTTGATACAGGAGTCCAATACGTTCTCCCCAAGGATACGTTTGGTGAGATTCATAGTACCACGGACGTATCTTGTGTTGAGCCGTTTGTTGCTCCGGGATTATTAACTAACGGGATGGATGACCTAGATGTTTTATGTGCTAACCTATCTAATACAAAAATTAAAATAAATAAGGGACAGGTTATTGGGTTTATTAAGGTGTATGGGAACAAAGAGGTAGGTAGCGTAAGTAACTTTGGTACTTTGGCAGAGTTTGGGTTACCGGATAAAAGCCCGGGAGTACATTTAGCTATAAATGTCAATGAATTTAGTGGGTTAAACGGTGAACAGAAGCAAGTGGCTAGAACCCTTTTTGAAAAATGGGATAAGGTGTTTTCCAAAACAGATATGGATTTAGGGTTAGCAAAAGGGGTAACACATAAAATTGATATGGGGGACACAGCACCTTTCATATCTAGGGCAATTCAAAGAAGTAGAGCAGTGGAAGAGGTAGCCAAAATTGAGGTCCAGAAGCTTCTTAATGCCGGGTTACTTGTTTGTTTGCACAGCCCATGGGCCTCTCCCGTTCTAATTGTTAAGAAAAATGATGAATTGAACCGTGTCGTTATCAATTATTGTCACCTCAACAGTATTACCAAGAAAGATTGCTATCTGTTACCACTGATTGATGGCACAATTGATAAGTTAGGAGGTTCAAAGTTCTTTAGCGCAATGGACCTGACTAGTGGCTATTGGCAAATAGACTTACCTGAGGAGGAACAGGAAAAGTGTGCTATAGTTACGCAGTTGGGACTCTATCAACCTACTAGAATGCCTCAGGGGTTAACTAATGCGCCTGCTACGTTTCAAAGCGTAATGGATACTATCATGGGTGACTTAAAGCTCTCTTGCATACTTGCTTACCTAGATGATATTAACGTTTTCTCTAGAACTTTTGAGGAACATATTGAACACCTTACAAGGTTTTTCATAGATTAGATAGGGCGGGTTTAAAGCTTAAAGCTTGTAAATGTAGTTTCTTTAAGGAAAGTTTAGAATTTTTAGGTTTTATTGTATCCACGTCAGTTATTCAACCCATACCGGCTAAAGTTGAGGCTATCAAAAAAATGATGAGACCAGATAGCATGTGGGACATCCAATGTTTCCTAGGGATGTTGGGTTACTATCAAAGGTTTGTCCCAGACTTTGCTACGTTAGCTGAGCCACTTACGTATCTCCTCCGGGGTAAGGTTCCCTTTGAGTGGGGGGAGGAGCAAGAAAAATCTTTCAATACGTTATGGAAGGCCCTCGTAGCTCACCCGCTTCTTGTGTACCCTGATTTCACTAAAGAATTCATTGTACAGACAGATGCTTCCCTAACGGCTGTAGGTGCTGTTCTGAGTCAGGTAGGGGGTGATGGACTAGAATATCCGGTTGTGTATTGTTTGAGAGTTTTAGATAAGGATGAACAAAATTATACTGTGACAGAAAGAGAGTGTTTGGCTGTGATCTACGCAGTCAAGCAGTTTAGGGTTTACTGCTATGGAGTTAAATTCACGGTGGTTACAGATCACTCTTTGTTACGGTGGTTACAATCACTAAAGGAACCGGATGGTAGGTTGGCCAGGTGGGCAATTGCCTTACAAGCCTATAATTTTGAGATTATACATCAACCGGGCTTGGCTCATCAAAATGCAGATTGTTTATTGAGGCTCCCTACCGTAGCTGTGTTGGCTAATGAGGCGGACAGACTTTATAAGTTGTTGTTTATGCCGGGCTCTTGGGAACAGGAGCCAGATGTTATTCATAAGAGCCTTAACAAGCTGGTTAAAGATAAACAGGTATCAAATGATAGGTTATACAAGAAGGTTCAAGGTAAGTGGCTTCCGTATATCAAACCCTCGGATTGTTGCAATTGTATATTGGATGCTCATTGGTATGTGGGACACGGTGGTGCAAAGAAGACTCTGGAATTATTAAAGAGAAGGTATTTCTGGGAAGAAATGGCAATGGACGTAGTGGAGTTTATCTACTGTTGTCACAAGTGTGCTAAGGAAAAACCTCCCCCATCCAGACCTCGTTACAAGTTGGTCAAGCCATTGTTTGTGTTCCACACTGTAAGTATTGATGTTGTAGGACCGTTCATGGAATCTAAGTCCGGAAATTGGTTCCTCTTGGTAGCCACCAATGAGATGTCTAAATGGGTGGAAGCGCAGGCAGTTCCGGCCCAATCTACCATTGCTACAGCCAAGTTCATCTTCCATAATATCATTACAAGACATGGATGTCCAGTAAGAATCCTCATGGATAACAGTAAGAATTTCACTGCTTGTATCATACCTGCTTTGAATAAAATTATGGGTATTGGGTCTCACCTTACTACCCTGTATTGGCCACAAGCTAATGGCAATGTGGAAAGGGCAAATGGCACTATTACTAATATTGTTAGGAAACTCGTTAACAAAACCGGAAGGGAATGGGATACGGTTGTACCTACAGCCGTATTTGCCTATAATATCTCATATCATTTGGTAACTAGATTCTCCCCATTTCGGATGATCTATGGGAGAGAACCCGCAATGCCCTTGATATTATATCCACTCCTTACAGCTATGGAGATGAACGGCACCAAGAAATATTGCAAAAAGTTAATGAAGGAGTTGATCCGTATTTGGAAGGAAGCCTATGAGAATCTCACTCATCACGTTACAGATAGGCATATTAGGGATAACAAAGGTAAGCCAGATACTCATTGATATAAAGCCGGAGACAAGGTGTTCTTCTATACAAACAGAGGGGCGGGTCATAAGGATAAATTGAATTCACTTTAGCATGGACTAGCAGTGGTGGTTGAAAAGACTGGTTGGGACAATTATCTTATCAAAGATAAGACGGGACATTTGATCAATTGTGTCCATGCCACTCATCTGAAGCCCGTACCAGTTGATGAGGAGTAGGTTAGTTTTTGTGAGGACCCCCCGTAATATTATACTTTTGATTGCAGATCAGGGTTGTTAAAGATTTGATAAAAATCAACTAACCTTTTGTATTGTTACATTTGTGTACAATTGGTTGGTTATAAAACTTAAAAACAAAAATGATTAATAAAATAATAAAAGAGGGCTGAAATTTCCCCACATGACTACAATGGCATAAAAGAACTCTTGGTCATTAATTAAGGTATTGAAGGCTTAAATTACGCTAAAGAATTAATGAGCCATAAATACTCAAAAATAAAAGACCATATGGTCCGTGTAGTTGGCTTGTTAAAGATTAGCCTTCACAAAAAAATAACCAAAAAATAAAAACAAAATAAAAAGAGCCAAAAGATAAAAACAAGTTAAAAATACCCAAAAAATCGAAACAAAATAAAAATACCCAAAAGATAAAAACAAAATAAAAATAACTAAAAAATCAAAACAATATAAAAATAACCAAAAAATAAAAACAAAAAAAAAAAAATCAATGATCATGGTCAGATTATTGAGAGAGATACGCTTTATTTTGAGGCAAGGCTACTATTTCTTCTTACGGTTGGATGGCTTATCCTTGATGCTATCCAAGGCAGTTTCTTCAATCTTAACTTCTTGGGTAAGGTTATACTTCTTTATCTGTGCGTGCCAACAACTCTCAATGAGGGCTTGTAATTGAGCTAGAAGCCCAATTTTGATTCCCCACTTGGTGTCAGGAGCAAATCTTCCATTACGCATACAAGTAAGAGGAAAATCAAAGTCATTGGGGTTGAATCAAAGACGAGCACAACCATAGGAACAGCCAAGTACAGTGGCATAAAACAGGCAGTTATCCATAAGGTGTGCATTGTGAGCATAGGCAGGAGGGACAGCGGCGGTGGAATTCTTGGCGGCAACTTGGAGAGTTTGATAATGGTCATCAATGTTCCCTTTGGAGAAATTGATAGTGGTAAGCAGTTCCATCCCAAGTTGGTATGCAGTCAATGCACAGAAAACTTGGTCCTCTTCACAGTATCTACGGGATACCTGAATAAGTAACGTTTGGATAAAAACTGGCTTGCGTTGCTTCAACAGGTTGTAGTTGCGGTATGGGAGGTGTAGTTTGCAATGAGCTTGATTGGACCACAGTTTGATGATCTCAAGGATGAATCCCTTGTGTACACTTGAGATCAAGGGTGAGGTGGGTGGCCAGGATTGCTTGAGAATGTTTATCACAAACTTGTACATCCGGCTTACGTTGAGACCAGTTCCACACCAGTTTCCCTCATCAGTTGGATAATCAAGTTGGTTGTACAACAAAATTAGGTAACCATCCAGGGTAACCTTGTTACAGGTCATTCCTAGGTCCAATTTGATAGGGGTATCAAAGAAACTATCCGGTAACAGGTACACGTAATTCCCTAAGCCGTCATGCGCAATCTGGCAATCCGAGCCTGTACTCATCAGAGTTCTGGGTCTTGGCTGGCCTGAGGTCATAGGCACCTTTGGTTAGACAAACTGTGAAGGGATAGTCAAGTCAATAGCTTGCTCGGGGGCATTGTACAAGGGACTATGCTGAAGAGAAGGAGGAGCAGGTTCAGGAGGGTCCTCTTTTCAAGGCCGGTGCCGGTGAGGACCTTGGTTGGACTAAAAGGAAATGATGAGTTAGTATAGTTTATAACAAGATGAAAAAATACCAAAGCCTTGCGCTTATGGGAGGGACCTGCCTTTGGGATATTGGTGTGCTGGTGTTCAGTCCAAGTAGTCAGGCTACCCAATACTTCAGAGTCAGGCTTGGATCTTTGCTGCTTCTCAGGTTGACAAGGTTTGGCAGCTTCAAGAATGGATTCAGCTGCATCCTGATGTTTCAATGCCTTCACAAAAGCAGCCCCTAACACTTTGGTAAGACATACGGATTGTTCAACTAACATCTCTACAAGTGGCCCTATGTCAAACTCACTCCCACAAAGGAGGAGACTGATACAAGTTAACTCGTGTTGAATAGCAGCCATCTCCACGGACAGCAAAATCAGATGTAACCCCAAATTGTTATTGGTCATGTTGATACCAAAGGATTGTTCTTCTTTGGATCTTGCTTTGTGGCTAGTGTCTCTAGCCATAGACTTTCCCTTATCTCTGCGGGAACTCATCTTACAAATTGTATAACTTAGATACACGTAACAACTTGTCCTTTTCTTATATATTGATTCTAGAGGGGGAGAGTGTGGTGAAAATGACAACAATATTTTCCCCTAGTCAATTATACGCTTTGTTCCTAAAAATCCTTTGTGTCAAACTTGTGATTCCAGGTTATACAGATTCTGATTATCTCGCTAGTTAATAACCAATTTGTACGTGATTGTATATTAACATCAACATAATCAATTGGCTATGACGCGTAATCCATCCCGGAATCATTTGTTATCTATTGGTTCAAGAATCTCTAATAAAGACAGGTCTTATTCACGTTCACAATTGTATTGATAATATAGTAGCTATAGTAGTCAATAAGTGATCCATAAAAGGTCTATATCCAGTTAGTAGCCATAGTAGTATATATAATAGTAACCATATTCAATATTTGTATTAGTGATCCTATTAGTATTAGTATTGGTAGCCAGTATTGCTAGTAATATTTATATTAGCATTTATATTTGATACCATAATAAGTATCTTATTAGCATTATATATAATTGTATTGACATTAGTATTAAGTATTCTACCGTATTACTAGTTCCCGTATTGTATGTATATTGGTATATTTGTTTATTCAGTTATGTATAGTATTGTATTAGTTAGTATTAACCATCCTCAACTCTATATAAAAGTATATTCTTGTATAATAATAACACAGGGCGTAATTGATAGTAATTGTACCCACATGTGTATAGTATTGGTTATAAGTATATTATCCCCTTATTGTTACACAGTTTAAAGTAGCGTAATCCATATAGTATTCCTAGTTTATTAGCCATCTTAGTTTAGATTACAAACCAATACCAACCTTTATCCATAGTTCTATTAGTCCCTTAAATCTAGAGATTATGTCATCATAATCTAATAGATATCCCCATTGATATCCTACCACAGGTCAACCTGGCGCCCCTGAGAGCGGAAGTTCTCACAATGGCATTGTCCTCAGTCTTAGAGACTGTGACAGCTCCGCAGAAGGTCTTTTACAGCCTAGAAATCCAGTAGGCTGTAATGTAATCCAATTACCCGCAATTGTGGCAGAAAGCTTCAGTTTGGCCTACTAATTAAGGTGAACTAGATTGTAGCAGCAAAATTCCAGATTGATATTGTGCAGAAAACTCTACTAGCTAACAGGGAAATGATCAAATCAAAGTCATTGCAAGACCCAGTAAGCCGTTTATGCACAACTATCACAAAATTATATGCTGAGAGCTAACCACTATGGCAACCAGGAGATTGAGAAAATTCCCCTACCTACAGATCAATGAAGGGTGACTTATCATACTTTTTTTTATCTGCCCTTGGAAAGTTCCAGAATATTGTCCTGATATCAACCAATTCAGAAAAAATAATTTGAGTCTAACTCAATATTGAGTATATCCCACAACCCCATCACTGTCAAAAAGGGATAGTGTCTAGGGGGGTTCTGTCCCCTTGGAAGTTTTAGTGCTTCCACCAATAATCGATATGATTTATTATTTCTCTGGTATCACTTCATATATTTAGATAATTATTTGAAATAATTAAGCCACAAAACTTTAATAATTTGGATATAATTATTAGGAAAATGGTTAAATGTGTGATATGAAACAAATACAATGTTGGGCTGACCAACACAGAAAATTGTATCAAGTTGAACAATACCAAACCATTAAATAGCTATGCCCCAATATATAAAGGGCAGTCTTTGAAGCAGTCACTGAGAAAATTGGTATCTTAAAAGAGGCAGGGTTTATTGAACCCTTTTTGAGCCTCTTTGCTGCACTTACAGAATGCTGTGAAATATTCACAAGCAACACTTATGCTTATTTCTAAATATTATGATCAGCCTATGTGATTATAATAAATAGTACAATAATGGCTTAGACACAGAGGCCAATAATCTATTGCCATAATAATTAGTTTAGGCAAAATAATACATGTATTTAAATTCAAATATATTAAAAATTATAAAGATCATCATGATTGAAGTTATTTAAATCCAATCCTATTTTACTAATAGATTATAAAGAAGACGGACTTTGCAAGGATGTAGCCAATTGTCTATTATTGGCAAGAACTTAATTAAATAGGATACCTATTAACATAATCTTAAACAAATACTATTTACAAGCACTCCCTTGGCAAGGAATACCAATGTGTTCAATTTTTGGTAAGATCACTTGACAAGCTTGATTCTTGCCAAGACCCTGCTTTAATTTTAATTCTTGACAAGAGCTCCCTTCTATCTACTAGGATGATTATACCTTGAATTTAGGCTAAATCTTATCAACAAATATTATTCCAGTCAAACCTAAAGGATGACAACCCTAATAGCTATAATGGCTTATTAATATAAGCATCCTTAACAAGATTACACTTCAACCCTAAATGCTTTAGGCTGGTTAAATTCCAGATAATGATAAGATGCTTTGATTATCACTATGTTATAGTACTACTAGAACTAGGGAACTTAAGACTTCAGCCCAGCACCTCACTAAATATTTCAAAGCCTAGACTCCCCTTCCCTTCAACTATAAAAACCCCCTTGTTTCCCCCAAAATAAACATCATCTTTTCTCTCCTCTAAACTGCCATTAGCTGCTTTAACTTTTACTTCTTAATAGAGTCAAGTCTTAATCAAAGACAACATAAAGAATACAAAGAAACTCACAGCTAGAACTAGCTAAGCAAGCAAACTATCCAAAGAAGAGAACCTTGGTACTAGTCTTCATACTAGTGACTACATCCAGACTGTAAGGACTGGACCCAATATCACCAGTCCCACAGATTCTCAATAACTTTAAAAGATTCTCCATCAGATTCTCTATTAATTCTAAAATTATCATGACAATTCGCCTTCTCTACCCCAATATGCAGCAATTCTTAATTCCTCTGAAAACTGTGAATTCTCAAATCTCTCTTCAGAGATTTGGAAAATTCTTATCATTCTTATTCTCAGAGAACTCTGCTGGTTGGACACATTGTTATTCTTGCTAGTTTCCGCCAATTTAAAATTCTCAAAACTATTCCCCCTCTCTCCCTGTCCCCTATATATTCAAGGACATCTGCTCCAGATTCCTTGGATTGAAATTTTCTAATAAGATTGCTTTTAAATCATACATATTCTCTTATATAATTATTAATTGAATATCTATCTTTGATTTGCGAATTTTGTTGCCAATTCTCTTAGTATACATTTTACTGATCAAAGTGATTTTGGAGTTCTCATAATCAAATTCTTTATGCCTTTATTTTCTCCTCCAGCTCTGGAGATGACCCTAGGTCATCTTCTCCTCACTGCTTCTCTAGTAAGATTCTCAGTGACTCTGCCCCAAATTCTTCCACCCTTCTCTGCAAACCAGAAAGCCTCTGCGTTGGAAAATTAAGCATCTCTAGAGGAATCATCTCCCCTCTTTGGGGGTTGATTCCTAGGATTCTCCCCACTAGATTTAGACAATTTGTCATGCCCCCCTTCTCTGGTTGTGACATGATTTTAATCCCTCTTTCTCAATTTCCTGCTCATCTCTGTAGCTGGATTACCCGTCTTCTTACAGAGTTCAGATTTCTAGGCTGACTCTTCATCTTTATCTCCCTTTGTTTTGTGGCCTTGTTGATTATCTTCTTGGTGTTGTTGGCCTTTTTCATAATTTTTTCAAGGCATTGGGAGAAAGAATATACATTCAACACCATCAAACTATCAATGTCACAACAAATATGATCAACTCTGCTTTTGGAATTTCTAAACCTTCCCCAGAAGATGTCAAGAAAGATCTCAACATCCTTAATCAGAAACAAATCATTGCCATATTTGGTAACAATTCTCCTCAAGAGGTGATAAAACGGGCTACTTCTAGACTCTCCAGAACCCCCTCCAAGTTGGCCTAGAGTGCTCTTGTTGAGAACAAAGAACTCTACAAAGACATGGAAGTCTTTCTCAACTCTGTAAAACTTCCACAGAGATGCTTGCTTGATGGGCTTGGTCTGGATGTGGTCACTATTAAGAATAGTACCAAAGGCTCTCTTCTGTGGATGTTTGCTGTTTTTAGCTAGTTCTAGCAGTATAGTTCCGTATGTCAGTCTTTGATTAAGACTTAACTTTAATAGTATTTATGGGTAACTAATGCCAATCAAAGAGATAAGAGTTATGTTTGTTTTGGAGAAAACTTGATGATCATTTTGGGGGAAATAAGGAGGGTTTTTGTAGTTGAAGGGAAAGAGAATCTAGGCTTTGAAATATTTAGTGAGGTATTGTATTGAAGACTTAAGTTCCCTAGTCTTAGTATTACCATAACATAGTAATTATCAAAGCATCTTATCATTATCTTGATTTTAACCAGCCTTGAGCATTTAGGGTTTAAGTGTAATCTTGTTAAGGATACTTATAGTAATAAACCATTATAGTTATTTGGGTTGTCATACTTTAGTTTTGACTGGAACAATATTTGTTGATAAGATTTAGCCTAAATTCAAGGTATAATCATCCTAGTAGATAGGAGGGAGTTCTTGTTGAGAATCCAGATAAAAGTAGGGTATTGGCAAGAATTGAGCTTGTTGAGTGTTCTTGCCAAGAATTGAACGCATTGGTATTCCTTACTGAGGGCATACTTATAATTAGTAATTGATTAAAATTTGGTTGATAGTTAACCTATTTAATTGGGTTCTTGTCAAAAATGAATAATTGGATACATCTTTGCCAAGTCCATTGTCTATGATTATTATTTGGTCCAATAGAATTGGATTAAACTACCTTTGATCAGAATGATTATTATTATTATTAATTAAGTAAATATAAAAACATGTATTATTTTGCCCAAAATGATTATTATGGCGGTTGGTTATTGGCCTCTATTATATGATTAGATATATTAGATGGATCAATTAATTGTATTGTTCAATCCTTATTAGTAATTTAGAACAAAGGCTTAAATTATTGTTTGTTCCTAAACCATTATTATACCTTATATCATAATCACATAGGCTGATCATAATATTTAGAAATATGCACAAGTGTAGCTTGATAATATTTCACATCCCCCCACATGATTAGTCTATGGGGTGAAGATTAACAGTTATAGGATATCTTTGGCAAGATTCTCATTATAAATTTTTTAAACCATTATGTATTAGAAATGAACCCTTACGGCAACTTAAATACTATCAACAAATTTGTGACTTGTATTTTGGGTTCCATTCAAAGAGATGAAGCCAATCATGTTGATGTTAACTCCGCTGTTCCTTGGTTTATTTCAGCTTTCAGTTGTTATGTAAATACTAAGGTCCCTGCAGAGAAGCAAGGCCGCTTGGACATGGTTAGTAATGATGATACTCACTTGGTTTTGTGTGCTAGTCATTAAGCTATCTTGAACAAAGTCCAAACGGTGGCTGCTCATGAGACAGCATCTTGTCCAATTGGAAGGGCTGGGGCCACTGCAACTGGCTCAGAGAGGGATCTTACTTGTCCTCCCATTTCTCAGTGGGCTACACTGTAGGATGAAATGCTCAATGTAGAGAGGCCTATTACTATCAATGGGGTAGAATACCCTTTCTTCTACAATGCTAGAGCGCTGATGCAGGGAGCAGATCCTATTATTCCTCTTGTATTATGTCACAAAGACCAATGTGCAGAGTTTTAGTTTTTCCTCAGTAAGGCTAATAAGTTTGTTAATCCTAAACTTGGGGAGAGACTTAATCTCTATATTATTGGTCAAAGTCTGGAGGTAGCAGCCTTAGATTATTGTCAAATGGTATTTGACAAGATGTCTTGGTTAAATATACCTGATGTTCCTGGGACAGATGACTATGCTATTAGCCAGAAAGTATTTCCTTTACTAGAATCAGTGTTTTGGATATGGGGTTTAAAAACCAAATCCTCTTATTACTCCATTCTAGAGATGGGTAACAAATCTTGTCACAACAGTACTAGTTGAGTGACCAATCTGACTGGTGCGGCCTATGGGTTCCTAGCTCAAGGGTATAACCATTTTTCTATGGTAACTATGTGTATCATAGGCCATGCCATCTTCCATTTGGTTAATCAGCCTAATACCCTAGAGGAGGATATGCTTGAACTGTAGAAAGCTGCAGTTCATTTAATGGGTAGTACTCATGTTCCTGTGCAAGGTCCATACAAGTATATGGAGGATTTTGCTATGGATTGTTAAATCCTTTCTGGTTTTTCCTTAGTGGCCTAGAATACCTACCATATGTCTCTCCAGGAGAACAATATAGTTCTGCCTATAGCCTGGTTTTCTTGCCTGCCTGTTCAGGTCCGTTGCTACTGGCTTAGTGCAATAGTTGTAGTGGTTCAATTGCGCCACCAACTAAATAGAGATGCCTGCCTTTAAGAGGAGACAGACAATGGGATTCCCATCAAGGGTGGTTTTGCACCGGGGTGGATAGTTCTTCAACATATTAATCAAATGAAGGCAAAATCTGTGACCATAACTTTTTTCTGTTATCAGAAGATGAGAGACCAGAGGCAAGGGAGACAGCATTGTCAAAGAACCAAAGAAAGTTTTATTATTTCGTCTATTTCTTCCTTTTTTGTTTTCTACTTTTTAATTTCTAAACTAGTATTTGTCAAATATATTTAGCATGCACTCTGTTAACAAGTTGACCAGTAGAGATATCCTTTAATGTATAGTTGAATTTTTTGGTCTTATCTATTTTCCATAGGTCCATTCCAGAGGGTGGATAATTTGTTAATCCTTCCAAATCCTCTGTTGTGGTAGAACATTACTTGTTCTCCTACCAAGAGGGATCCTAGGGGATGTCTAGACAGAGTAGCTTAATCATGGGCTTTTGTCTTCTGTAACAATAGGTTGGAGTAGGCCTCTGTTTGCAGATTTACTAGTGTAGTAAATAGTTGTCTTAGGTAATTGTGATATCTTAAGGTATCCAATTCCTGGATCAAGGTGTGTAGCTGTCATGAACCTCAGGGATTTTCCTAGTGGTTCTAATAGACTTTTATCTGTTTTGGACTCCATCACCATCACTAAGGTGAACAATATCAAGGCCAAATCTACTAAGTACTTCATTAAGGCATTCACAAGGGTTTGAGGTTACACAACTAAACTTAAACTCTTGAAATCTCGAAATTTCTCCCAGATAAAACTTTGGGAAATTTCTCCAAGAAGGTTGTTGGTCTCTTTTGACTTAGTTCTTGTATTCAATAAACGATAATAAAGAACAATCTACTTATATTATTATTCTTTTGTTATTAGTTTTCCTTATTTAGGTTTAAGCTTTTAATTAGTATCAATCAACAACCATGGCTGAACCACTGGCAGTGGTTCCGGCCCTCAACACCATGATCCCTCTTTGTTCACTACTAGTCTTTGGGGCTAGTGTGTCTTGATCTTCCTTGGTTGTTAAAGTAGTAAGTAAGACTGTATTGCTTGCCTTGACCACTTTGGCCTGGCTGTCCCAGCCTGTGAGTAAGATCCAGAGCATAGTGACACAACTTTGGGGTCATGACAATAGCAAGGGCAGTAAAGCTGGTTGCCGTCCAAATAGTAGTTAGAAAGGAGTATGTTTAGTGGAGGAGTGGTAGCCTATATTGTAAGCAAAGAAAGCTGATTGCAGATGATTGTTCCAATCACTGGGCTTGTCTACTACAAACTTCCTTAAAATCCTTTCTAGAGTAGCATTGACTCTTTCTACTGTACCATTAGATTCTGGATGGTATGGAGTATTCATAGTCCTATAATTCCCATCAGATAGTTCAGCTTAGGTGGGACTCTGCCTATAAAGTTTGCAGCATTGTCAGTTAATAAGAACTGAGGGCAGCTGTGCCTATGTATTATTTGTTCTTGTACAAATTTGGCTACAGTTCTTGCTTTTAAGTCTTTTACTGCTCAAGCTTCTACCCACTTAGTGAGGTGGTCTTTAGCCACTATTATATATTTTACACCAGTAGTACTTAGGGGAAGTGGTCCTTTTAGATCCATAGACACAGTGTGCCATGCAAATTTAGGTTCACCAATTCATAGGTAGTTTATGGTTTAAATCTGACCTCTGACTGACAAACTAAACAGAATTGGTAAATCATATAATATCAAAGCTGATGCTTTCCCAGTAATAATCTTTCTTTACTTGTTACATAGTCTTAAGTAAGCCTCCATGACTGGTGAGTAGGTGTGCTACTTTTATCACTTCAGGTATGTTGGATGGTTTTACAAAGAGATAAAATTTCCCATCTAACTCTTTGAACAATTTTCCTTTGTTATAGGTAGCATTTACAGATAGTTTACCTAGGATCTGTTTGATCTCTGGTAATCCTTTATCCCACTCCTTAGGTTTATTTATTAGGTCATAGATCCTATCTGCTTCTGATATTAGAGCATGGATAGTAGACTAATGGATGTTCTTCTCCTTGATCATTGATCTGGGATAAGACTCCACTTATAGCTGTCAAAGAAGCTGCAGCCTTTCTGAGTTGTCCACAGATTTGCTAATTGGCTAACCTCTATGGATTACAGCACATACTGATTAAACAAGGTAATCCTCAAGACCTTTGTTCACAATGCATCCATAAGGTTTTAAATCTAGTTTCTTCTGATCTGTCATGATGTTTTTAGGAATCTTATTATTTGCTTCTTTTTACTCCTACAGTCAGTGAGATTCCCTAGTATGAACTTTTTGGTTGGCATCTAGTTTCTTATGATCTGCTATGATATTTTAATATCCTATTATTTGGTTCCTTTATATCTATAGTACAGTCATTGAGGTTCCCTAGTATGACCTTTTATTGTTTGGTATCTAGTTTCTTCTGATCTGAGACAGTGATATTTCCTAGTATGTCCTTTTATAGGTTTAAATCTAGTTTCTTCTGATCTGAGACAGTGAGATTCCCTAGTATGACCTTGTTTTGATTTGCATCTAGTTTTTTCTGATCTGAGAAAGTGAGATTCCCTATTATGACCTTTTATTGGTTTGCATCTAGTTTCTTCTGATCTGAGACAGTGAGATTCCCTAGTATGACCTTGTTTTGATTTGCATCTAGTTTCTTCTGATCTGAGAAAGTGAGATTCCCTATTATGACCTTTTATTGGTTTGCATCTAGTTTCTTCTGATCTGAGACAGTGAGTTTCCCTAGTATGGCTTACTAATAGTTGGCGTCTAGTTTCTTCTGATCTACTATTTTTACAGTCAGTGAGATTCCCTAGTATGGCCCTTTTGGATTGCCAGCGTGGAAAATCAGTAAAGGGGACACCCATAGCTCCTTGAGTGTTTAAGCTCTAGATTTGTCAGATGTCCATGTGTTCCAGAAGGCAGCTGCAAGGTTAGTCCAGTGGATATGACCTTCTGGCTCCAACAACTTGTAAGCCTAAGGTCTTGTAACCTCTTTCTTAGCTACCAACAGGTTTCCCTAAAAATGGTTGCTGTGATGATCTTGTCACAGCAAGTATTCCTTGACTGGCAGTGTGGTGGATGAATTCATTAGCGGAGTCTGCATCACCAGTGACATGAGACCTTGATAATCCAGGTTGCTCTTTTCCACTGAGATCCTCCAAATCCTCTATAGTACAGTCATTAGAAACATAAAAAAAAGGGAAAAAAAGATATATTATTTATTTGTTATAATTGTTCTTCCTTCTTTGGAGGGGTATGACTTTCCTGTTTTCTTCTCTTCTTCTGGCAGTCTCTAGTCTTGTGACTTTTTACCCAATAGTACTCACAGTAGTTACCAGGTTGTGAATAGCTTCTCTTGGGCTTATTCCACTGGAACTCTGCATACTTGGAGGGTTTAAAAACAGGTTGGTAACCATGTCCCCATGCATATCTTGAGTCAGTGATGGGGTAGTGTCTTCATTTGACAACTCTTCACTGGAAGAGAAGTCAGAGTCACTGTTGTAGGGGGCAGTATCATGCTTGTGCCTCCTACTCCTCTTCTTTGATGGATTCTTCTTATGGACCTTCTTAAAGAGGTCCTTATTGGGTTTGAAGTATCCATCATTGTCAAAACTGTATGGCTATTTTGGTTCAGGTGTTCCTGTTGTTTCCAGGACAATTTCATATCTGTCCTCCAGATTCTTGACAATTTCTGGTCCAACTTGAACGTCCTGGTTATCTTCTTATATTCTTCTTGTGGTCTTCTTGTTGTACTACCCCTGTAGTGAGCACCAATGTGAAACTTCCACAGATATGCTTGCTTGATGGGCTTGGTCTGAATGTGGTCACTAGTATGAAGACTAGTACCAAAGGCTTGCTTCTGTGGATGTTTGCTGTTTTTAGCTAGTTCTTGCTGTATATTTCCTTATGTCAGTCTTTGATTAAGACTTAACTAACAATAAATTTAGGGGTAGCTAATGCCAATTAAAGAGAGAAGATTGTATGTTTATTTAGAATCCAAGAGAGGAAAAGTATTTATTTTATTGATTTAATGATGATTATTTTGGGGGAAATAAGGAGAGTTTTTGTAGTTGAAGGGAAGGAGAATCTAGGCTATAAAATATTTAGTGATTTATTGTGTTGAAGACTTAAGTTCCCTAGCCTTAGTATTACCATAACATAGTAATTATCAAAGCATCTTATCATTATCTTGATTTTAACCAGCCTTAAGCATTTAGGGTTTAAGTGTAATCTTGTTAAGGATGCTTATAGTAATAAGCCATTATAGTTATTTGGGTTGTCATCCTTTAGTTTTGACTGGAACAATATTTGTTGATAAGATTTAGCCTAAATTCAAGGTATAATCATCCTAGTAAATAGGAGGGAGTTCTTGTTGAGAATCCAGTTAAAAGCAGGGTATTGGCAATAATTGAGCTTGTTGAGTGTTTTTGCCAAGAATTGAACGCATTGGTATTCCTTGCTGAGGGCATGCTTGTAATTAGTAATTGATGAAATTTGGTTGATAGTTAACCTATTTAATCGGGTTCTTGTCAAGAATGAATAATTGGATACATCTTTGCCAAGTCCATTGTCTATAATAATTATTTGGTCCAATAGAATTGGATTAAACTACCTTTGATCAGAATGATCATTATTATTAGTAAAGTAAATATCAAAACATGTTTTATTTTGCCTTAACTGATTATTATGGCAGTTGGTTATTGGCCTTTATTATATGGTTAGATATATTTGATGGATCAATTGATTGGATTACATAATCCTTATTAGTAATTTAGAACAAAGTCTTGATTAATTTCCTGTTCCTAAGCCATTATTATACTTTTTATTATAATTACATAGGCTGATCATAACATCTAGAAATAGGCACAAGTGTAGCTTGTGAATATTTCACAAACTCCCTGAAAAACTTCTGCAATTTCCCTCTACCACCCTTGGAACAACTTAAGGCCCTCCTTAATTATTCTCAGGGTAACAAATTGGTAGAGATTTTTGCTCAAAAGCTCAAACAAGACCACAAACACCTTGAGTTGGACCCTATCTGGTTGACCCAAATCTTCTATCAAGGATAAGTCAACAGATCCACTTGGCTCTCATTCCTAATCTTCAACCAGACAATCTTAAAGACCTGGTATGAGAAGCTTTATATCATTAATAAGCCTTCTCCCAATCCCCTGATCTTCTAAGCTCTCCCCTTACCGCACTCCACAAAGGCTCTGATTCTCCTGCCAGAGAAGAAGAAACATAAAGCCGGTCTTGCAACGCCAGAAGACCCCCAGGTAACCGCTCTCCCCCTTGCTGCTATGAGTGCAATACCTCTGGTCACTTTAAGAGGGAATGCCCCATCCAGAAAAACTAATTTGCAGCTCAGAACTCCGGCTCCCCTGGTTCTCCCGCCCCAATTAATAATATAAACACCAATTCTTCTTATTTTTTTGTTGTACAAATTAAATTGTTTATTAGGGATAGTTTTATATTCTTTAGCATTAATTGACACTGGTGCATTGGACAACTATATCTTGTCTGACCTTACCAATTTGCAATCTGCCCACTATACCAATGTATTAGTGGCAAATGGAAAAATTGTGAAGGTTGGTGAGATAGAGAATCCAATCCCAGTCTAATTTGGTGACAAACAGATCTTTTTTAAATTTTCTTTTATGGACAACTTAATTTTCCCATTCTTCTCAGGCATGAACTGGTGGTTCAAAACCAATCCTAGAATTGATCTAGATAACAAAAGGTTTAACTTAACAATTGAGAATTGGTAATCTCCCTTGAACTGGTCAACAATTCCTGCCCACAAAAACTCTTAACCATTGCCAATTCCTCCCTAGATTCAATTCTCAACACCTTTAAGAAAATCTCAAACCCTTTAAGGACTTACTCACCTACACCAGATTTGACTTCAACATCCAATTCAAGGAAGGACCGCCTCCTCCAGCTCAGGGCCCAGTCTACCCAATACAAAGGGATTATGAATACTTGTTAGAATTTTACCTGAGAAAATCACTTAAGATGAAAAATTATATCCCCCTGTTCTACCAGATTTGCTTTGCCCCTTTTGTTTGTTCCAAAACCGGATGGCTCCATCTGTCCCTGTGCTGAACACCAAGGGCTTGACAAAGTCACTGAACCCAAATGTTACCTGTTATTTCTAATGGAGAATATCCAGAGAATGATCTCCAATTCCAAGATTTTCTCAAAGATGGATCTTAAGGACGCTTTCCATCAAATTGCAGTAAATAAGAAGGAAAAAACCTGGATGGCTTTCCATTGTCATAAAGTCACCTTCAGGTACAACGTCATGCCTTTTGGTCTTAGAAACGCTCCAACCACTTTCCAATAAATGATTGACTCAATTCTTGGGGATCTTTTAGGGAAGTGTTGTGTTGCTTATTTGGACAACATTCTAGTCTTCTCCCTGGACATAGAATCAAATAAAAGAGACATTGCTTGGGTTTACAACAATTACAGAATCATAGCTTACACCTAAAAAGAGAGAATTGCAAGTTTCTGAAATTCAAAGTCTCTTTCTTAGGCAACATCATATTCCGTAATGGTCATGCCATATGCCCCAACAAACTTGAAGTAATTCAAATCTGGCCAAAATTTTCCTCCAGAACAGAACTCTGATCTTCCTG
>CAOJZF010000048.1:0-13064 GCA_948465475.1 Thalpophila matura
AGTCCCATTTAATTTTTTTGGATCAATCACTGACCTCATTTATCACCCTCAAACCTCCACCCCTCTACCATCATAAACTATCCTCCCCCCTCTTATCAAAGTTGACTAAGATTATAGAACCCCCTACCTCCCCCCTCCCTCTCTCCAAATCTATCCCACCCTACCTCTCTACCCCTTCCCCCTCAGATCTACCCCGACCCCACTCCCCTTCTAAAAAATTTAAATACCACCCTCCTCACCCACCTACCCCTTCCAAATTCATCTCACCCAAAACCTTCCCCCTCCCTCCCACCCCCACTAAAAAAATGATGAGGGATGAAATATAATATGATAGATTGAAACTATAGAGGGGAGATAGGGATAAGATGATGATGATAATGATAAAGGTGGAAGGTGGTGAGGATTAAATGGTCTAAACTTTTGATCTTCAGTAGATGGGAAGTGAGATTGAAAAGTTTCAAGGTTAATGGTGATAAACTAATGAAATTTAATATAGGTTTATGATCTCAAAACCTTCCTACTTCTTAGTTATTAAGGTTTTAAGTGTCAATGAGATACTTTCCTATCAAAACTAGAGAGCCCCCTAAATTTTAGTGTACTAAATATAAGTTTGATTTCAAAGCTATAAAAATTATCCTAACTTCCATAGAATTAATCAGATCTTTATTTGTAGAGTTGATGAGATCTCTTCCTAGCCTCTCTCTAATTTCTAGCCTCTAAATAACTGAATATATACTTTTCTATTATGAACTCTCATCAAGGGAGAATAATAGACGGGCCACTAAAATTTATTCTCTATATCTCTATTAAATTCCAAAATAGATGACTAATCTATTTCAAGTAATGGGTTTATTATGAGACTAGATCTAATTGAAGGTTTAGTGTTAGGCATTTACTTGAAGATAATTGAAACCCTTTAGATGTAGATCTATGATTAATAAATTTTTGGGGAAGTTTTTCTAGATATCTTTTGATAGAATTAGTAAAGTGGGATAGATAGGATTTTTTTAAAAATCTTTCTTATCATAAGTTTTATCAAAATTCAATCTTACCATGATTACAGATAATTAAAGTAGAAATAAGTTACAATGTCATTTTTTTAGGAAATAGTCTTTATCTTCTTATCAAAAACCTTTGTTACTCTTTTTGATTGTAACTATCACTAAGATTAATTTTTTTAGAACTTCCTTTTTTATAGTTCTTATAGCAATCTGGCTAGTTTGCCTAAAGATTCTTACATAAAAAATGTTTGAATTTTTAAAAATTCTTTTATGAATTTTTTTACAAAAATTTATCTTCTTCCTGATTTCTCATTTCCTACAGTACCTTGATCTTACATCAATTTATCTTATCATTCTCTTCTTATAGGGGATTTAAAAACTTTACTTAAAACTGAGACGAGTAACTTATAACTAATCTGTGTTTTAATTTACTCATATTAGCAGAAAACATAGATAATTTTTTCAATTGATTTAATCCTCTTTCAGATGTGTAGAGAGGCCTCTATAACTAGATCTTCTGAGTTGGGAACTATTTTACATATTTTCTCTGTTTGAGCTTTTTTAATTGGAATTGTTTTTTTATAAATAATATAGATCACATATTTTATAAAAAGTTATTACTATATTAGATAATGGCCCCTTTAAAATCAATAAAGACTAAAAAAAATCTTGAAAACTAGTATATAAATCTTCCTTAAACTCCTCATGATATGATTTTTTTACTACAATCAAGAGTTAACTCTATAATCATTCTCATAGGTAAATTTATCCTAGCACAAACAGTTTTTTAAGTTAATTTATAATCAACATTATTTTTCTTGTCAAGTAATTGGGTGTCATAAATATCTGCTCAAGTGTTAATCATATGCCAATTTTTTCCTAAACTAACCATCTTGAGTAGATTACAAACCAAATTGTATGACCATAAAACTGTTACTTTTTGAGATATATAGCCGCTTAAAAAACAATGTGACTCACATTATAATATCATCTGATTGAAAAGTATAATTTGATTTTTTTTATATAAAAATAGGTAGCTGCAACTGATTGTAAATGTAAAACAGCACTTGTGATTAATAAGAATTAGTTTTCTATCTAGATGTCAAAAAAAACAATTGATGACTTAGCTCAAGACCCATTTATAGGAAAAAAAAGGTCTAAAAGAGTTTATATAGATAGAGAAGTTATTTATTGTTAATTGCTTTAGAATAAAATTGGATAACTCAAAAAGGACATATTTAAAGAATATGAAATTTAATAGAACTACTAGCTAGTATACTTAATATAGAAACAATAAGATAATTAAGGATATCTACTCCAAGATTAAGGATATGATAGATCTAGTCTTCAATAGTTTCTATGAGCAATAAATTAAAAATTGACTAATAAAGGATAAAAGAATCTTGATAGTACTAATACCAATATAAGGTAGTTGGTGACTATTGTTACTAACATTTTATTAGATTTAAGTAAAAATCAAGAAAATTTATATTATGATATCAAATTAAGATTGATAGGAACATCTAAAGACAATAGAAGCTTAAAGGAATATTAGATTTTTATCAAACATTTATAATGATAGGATTAATTTAGGCTAGTATAAAAGTTATTGTAACTGGTATCATAGATTGTAGATTTTGTCTAGATAGTTTTTCTAATAGTAATTTCTAAATTTGGATAAAATTAATTTAGTTGCAATTATACTATAAACTATAAAGCTTTATATTATGATATGAAAAAAATTTGATATCTTATGTGAATCTAAATTTGTACACAACATTTGTAATAGTTGGATTCAAAATACTTAGATTGTTTTTGGCATACAATAATGCATATCACTTACCAGATTATACTGTAAGCTAAATTGATTTTTTTTAGAGATATCCTGCTACATCTATTAAATAATAGTAAGTAGTAGATGAGTATAGGGCTTTATCCTTGACTAAAGCCCCAGTTTTTAGTCATGTATACATTCATCTCCTGATTAACAAATTACTTTAATTTTTGCTATGAATTAGGCAATGATTTAAAAGCCACTTTTTGATCTAATTTTTAAAGTAGTAAAGAATGTTTTAAGGCTATCAACTATTTTAATTTTACTATCTAAAAATACATTATTGTTTATTAAAAGTGAATACTGGTTTATTAAATTTGTTTAATTTCTCAAGTATCAGTATCAATTCAATATATAAGATGATTGATTTTTTAAACTGATTTAGTCTGGTTGATATTGGTTGTTTTTAATACCAGCTACTATGACCTTATTAATGTGATAATAAATCCCTTAATGAAGTAAGGGTCTTTACCATTAACTATAGTATATCAGACATCAATTGAGACTAAGTTTTATAAAATAAAAACTAAGTAGAGTGCAGATACCCATACTTGAGAAGATAAAACAATGCAATTATTAGTAACATGATACAATATATAGATGGTACAATAAACAGATCTAAATTATGAAAAAAATTAATTTAATTTTGGGCATATACTTGGACTTAAAAGCAATTAATAGAATTCACTTATATTTTATCTTATAGATATCCTAGCTTGATCCTGATGAGAATCAAGTTTATCAAATTTTATGTATAAATATAAGCAACATGATATCAGTAAAACTAAAAGGTATCAGAATTGACATGTGATAGATATCAACTTATTTTTAAGAAATTTAGTTAAGTTAAGGGTTTACATCAATAAGATTATTTTTTTTATATTATAGATTGATGTGGTATAGATAAGCAATCATTAAAATTTAACTTTATCACAAAAATAAAACAAGGTATATAGTCAGATCTATTTTTAATCCACTTTTCTTTTTGCTCAAAAAAAAGTAAAGAGTTTTTTATCTGAAAATAATAAATCATCATCATTATATCATCCCAAAAACCATAATATTGATCTAAAATAGTAGATTTATTTGGTAAATTATCTACAAATTGTAAAATTAGGTTAAGAAGCTTATTGTTTCTTTTATGTTATATTCATCTAAACTATCTGACTTTCTTAGGAATTAGGAGCAATCATTTTTAAATAAAGCCTAGCTTCCAATAAGTGTTTTTATTGTTAAGTATTTTAAATTTAGATAATCTACTAAATTTTTTATCTATTAAAATTTTTAAATTTAAGGAGATGCTGATATATTGATGACTGTAAAAGAAATTATTTAATAATTTAAGTAATGAGATAAAATGTGTCTATAGCCATTATAACTTATACAGTTGGTAATGGTAAAGACCCACACTCTTATTTAGGTAATTGAGCTCTCATTGGTATATTCTATATTAGATAGCTTGAAACATCAAAAATCAATCACATATATTTGGTTTGAAAAATCATTCATTTTCATATCTAATTCTAATTTCAAAAACCCTAAAACTAAGTTAAGTTAGTATGTAAAACACTTTTTACACTATACTATAATCTTTTATCTGGATAAGGTGATGTTAATATCTTGATAACATAAAAATAATACTCTCTATATTTTTCAATTGGAAAATTTAAAGTAGATGTTAAGAATAAACCAATTTACTTGGCATATCTGATTAATTTAATATCAAAAGAAATACCTGATATGTAGGCGGCTTTTAAAGAACTTAATAGAACTAAGATTATCAATTAATTTCTTTTTTTAATGATAAAATGACAAGCAAGTTTCCTTATAAATCTTTACCTTGTTGCCTAATATTGTTTTATTTGTTGTAATTTTCTCATAATTTGAAATTCCAAACTACATAATATCAACTAATGACATAAATATTGTGATTTGATATGAGTTAAGTCTTTATTAAATAGATATATCTTTTATATTACTACTCACTTAGTAAAGAAAAACATTGTTCTTCTTACAAAATATAATCATAACAATATAAAAAAGCTTATTAACATATAAAGAAAAAGTACTAGATAAACTACACATACTTATTTTTAAAGCATCATTGTTATTGCCCTATTAAAAAAAAGTTACTTTCATGTAACCTTGATTTAATTGAAATAAAGCGTTTTCAGCCTTATAGATTATAATCTTGATTTTGATCACCTTATTTACTAAGCTTGGGTTTGGCTTTAATTATGTCATCATCAAATTATTATTTAAAGCAAGAAAGTTTAGGACCTAAGACCTATTTGATAGTTGAGCTCTTATAAAGGTTATTGTTTACAAAGCTAAAAAACAAATCATATTTTTCAGACCAAATACTCTAATATTCAACTTTTTTCCTTACTAAATTGATGTATTAAGAAAAAAAGGAACAATTTTTATCAAATTACTTTTCTTATTATAAAATATTAATTTCAAAGTGTTGAGATGGTAGTATTTTTGATTATACTAAAACATACTCTTTAACACTCAAAATATATATTGATAGTAAGTTTTAAACATTATCTACCTTATTGGCAATAATTTTTGTGTAACATAATGAGAAATCTAAAAACTAAAAATTAATTGATCTAGTCTAAAATAATAGTTAAAATTCCAAACTGTTAATCTGTGATTATATAGACTGCTTAAATTATCTTCTTGAAATTGAGCTAAGTTAGTATAGTAGTTATAATTACATGTCAAGCCTTATACTAGTAGTGGGTTTAAAGTCTTGCTTAGCAGCATATGGTTTCTAGAGCTTAGAAATAAGCAAAAAAATTCAAAAAGTTAGTTTGTAATCTAAGTTAAAAAAAAATTTAAAACAATCTGGCCCATATTAGTAGCTTGCCATGACAAAAACCTGGTATACTTGTAACAGTTACTATCACTGTTGAAATTACAATCTTTAACGCTTATCTTAACCAAATTCAAATAGTATACATATCTTAAAAGAGAAAAATATCTTTTGAGCTATTTTGTTATAAAAGAAAAAGAATTAGAAAATTTTTTTTAGTTACCTTAAACTAACTTTTCTCCTATAATAATCATTAAAAAACATTAAGCAAGGCAGATAATCTGGGATTGAGAGCAAGAACTAGGGTTAGGAAAAGGTCTTTGAATTAAGGTAATTAAGTATTAGTAGTGGTATTTATCTTTATAGTAAGATAGGGTTATTATAGCTAAATTTGGTTCTAATAGTAATGACTTCTAATTAATTTATTTTCATCTACTAATTCAGTATATTTGTAAATTTCTTTTTTCTATTAGACATTTTTAAAAAGGGACTATGATGACTAGTTTTTTAAGATTATCTAGATAGATAGCTTACTATATCTATGCGTTTTCCTAAACTTAATACTGTATTAGTCTTAGTATCTAGTTAAAAACTTAGAGATTAAAACTAAAAAACATTATTGCCTAAGAAACTCTAAGAGAATTATATTGAAAATCATAAATTACTTCTAATAGATTACAGCTTTATTATTAATACTCAATTTAATTACTGAGATTAGACTAACTAAAATTAGATATATCTTATCTAAAATATGGTAGACTTAAACTACCACTTATCTTTTTATCCCAATTAAATTGATTAACAGCTTATTAAATAGAAGTATACTAAACACTGCAAAAAATGCTTACACATTGAACTAGCAGTCAATCCAGTAGGACTAAATTATCCATCTAAACTATTAATAAGGGGGGAGGTAGGGAGACTCTCATAGGAGATTATAAAAGATTAATGATAGGAGGGTACCATCTTGACCTAGCTCCTAATGGCTCTTATAGATTAGCTACCATTAAACTTAAAAATAAAGGACATAAACTTCACTGCCTATGTAAAGAAAGGGTTATAGGCTAGCGCTTCAAACAAGTTTAACTTTGCTAAATGGTGATTGAGGGGGTGGGGGTTAACTCCTGCTTCTTCTTATGGGATTGAACTCAAGTTTTACTAGCTTATATATAAAAACCTACTTAGACTAAACTATGGGATCCCTGACCTTTAAAGGTTTTATCTACAATAGGTACCTCCTATTTAGTTACCTTATTAAACTAAATACCCCTAGCTAACACTAGAGTTACACTACTCACTACCACCTATTAATTTTTCCTTTTTAGGCAAGAGGGGAGGTTAATCTCCTTACCTCTTATCTGAAGGGGGGATAAAATAAGTTCTAAACACACTAGCAAAGAATTCATCAAGAATCCTACTAGCAGCTCTCTATATTATCCCACTCTAACCTAACCACCATCTACCTACCTATATAGAATCTGTTATACTAAGGTTAAGACCTTGGGGGAGGGTAAAATCTAGAGGTCAATAATTATAATTATAGGTGGGGTAGAGATAAGTAGACTTTATCAATAGGGGGATAGCTAGGTGGATGGAATGAGAGAGTGGAAACAGGGTCAATAAGGAAGAGCTAGGGGCATTATAGAGGGGCTAAATAAGTTAGTGAAGAGAATCAAGGAGAAAAGTAAAGTACTAGTACTAAGGCTAGATATCAAAGTCAACCTCACCACCTTTAATGACCACTCCAACTCACCCTACAACTTCTGTCAGGATTCAATCCTGTTTCTTTGTAAATTGCTTTTGCAATTTGAACTTCACTTTTACCTTATCTTTTCTGATCTCAATCCAGACCAACCTTACAAGCTCCAATCTTGCCTGAAATTAAAGAGATTTTAGCAAGTATTTCTAGATCTCATCACCTTGAGATCGGGTTATAAGGTTGGCTCTTTGGCTTGCAAGTAAATACATACCTGCATCTTATTGGCCACTTAATGTGACCACTTCTCATTGGCTCTCCAAGTCCTAGAGAAACTATATAAACCCTCCTTCCCTTCTTTCTTTCTTTATCTCTTCATCTTCTACAATAAGATATATTATTCAATTGTGTTCTTTGTTTGCCTTAAGTGCTCTTGTGTTTGTCTATTCTGTTCTCTGTATGTCTTGGGGTCCTTTATGCAACCCTCCCTGGTGGCCTGCCTCTCCTTCTGGTTCCTTGGCCACTCCTTGTTGTTGGTACAACTTATGGTACACCTTCTTAGCCTTGGGGTTTATTTTCATGCTACTTGTAGTAGTACTTTGTCTTTTAACCCCTTGTGTTATCGGAGTTATGTCTTCCTTTAACATTATATACTCACTCCTTCTAGATAATCTAGGTAACATCTTCAAGTCCTTCTGGTGCGGCAGTTGTCATCCTCTTTCAGGTACTGCACAGGGTCAAGTTAGTAAGAAGAACGTATGTGTCAGTGGAGGTGGGGATGCAGAGTTGATAGGGGTCACTGGTGCCTGGTATTCTGGATTTGGTTGGTCTGGCTCTGTTGGTTGGGGGGTCATCCTGCTACTATGTATACCTCTAGTGGCAGGGGAAACATTAAAAAACCCAATACCAGATCATACTAGTGAGGATACCAGTGAAATATCACTACACCCTTTCCTCTCTCCTTATGCTCACTTGTCCATACCAGGCTTCCTTGCTCTTGGCTTGGTTCTTCCACATGTAGTACCACATTTAGGAGGCTATCATGCACTGGGTAGTCTTGCTGAGGCCCTTACATGGGGTGTACCTGCTTTATCTGCTGTTGCTGGGTTTAACTCCCAAGCTTTATATCAACATATTCTTTATTGGTTTGGTTACAGACCTTACACTATGAAGAGATCTAACTTTCAACCTCCTTCTCCTTCCCCTACCCCCTTGGAGCTTGGAGTTCTTGGACATACTCTTGTATACTTGTCCCTCTTTGTCTTTGCCCTTCTTCTACTATACCTTATAAAGCTGCTCACCAGTGGAAACTCAAACCCTCCTGAGAGAAACTCCACACTATCTCAGAACATTGTCATTCATAAAATGGAGAACTCTTGTGCTGATCAAGGACTTGATATCACCCTTGCTTATGCACAATCATTTTTCACTGCCCATCCTGATGACTTTGAGACTTCTCCCAAAAAGATAAATTATGTTGCCAATCAGCTAGAAGGTCCTTTACGCAGATAGTTCGCTGAAGTTGTCCAAAGCGAGCCTGATTTTTGAAGGATTATGAAGTTTTCATCAGAAGATTAAAAAAAGCTGGTGGTTCTTCTACCAACGAAATTGAGCTTAGACAGAAATTACAAGGGCTAAAACAGGGTACAGACAGTGTGTCCACATACATCACCAACTTTAAGTCCATATCTGACCTACTTGATACCTCTGATGGTGAACTATGCTTCTGGTTCTTAGAAGGACTCTCTCCACAATTCAGACTCTTTCTCTCACACCACATCTTGCCATCTGAGATTGATCTACTTTTTAAAGAGGTTCTAGTATGGGAGCCTAAGTTTAAATCTATCACTTTGGCCTTACAACATTCCCCTGGGATAAATTATCTCAATACAGGGTTATACCCTCAAGACAAGTCTACCAGTACAGCACAACCAAGAAGACAGGTGACTTGTTACAGATGTGGAAAGCCTGGCCACATTGCTCCACACTGTAGAACTGACCTTTCTCTTAAAGAGAACAACCCTTCTTCTTCTGCTTCTACTGAAAATAAACCTGTTCCCTCTTAATTCTATGTTTTTTCTTCTATACATCACCCTGGGGTTTGTTACAATAGAAACCAAACTCTTCTGGATACTGGAGCTCAAGCAAATTTTATGTCCTTGAATCTTGCTAAGAAACTTAAAATTCCCCTTCTTAAGCATCCTGGTGGTAGAGTGGCTAATGGTAACTATTTACCTATGAGTGTATTACATAAGGTTTCATTTTCAGTTGGTAAACAACTATATACTTCAGATTTCTATGTAGTTGATGGTCTTACCTTTCCAATTATCTTGGGTTTTCCATAGTGGTACTCTGTTAAGGCTAGTCTTGACTATAACACTGATTGCTTGTCACACAATGGGGCCTTAGCTCAGGCTTATTTCCTTGACTATCATCCTGAACCAAGGGTACTATTGTTAACTGTTTGTGACCCAGAAGTACCTGAATGCCTTAGAAAATTCATGGATGTATTTGATGAGAACTTATGCTCAAAACTACCACCTCATAGAAGCTGTGACATCAGAATCAACTTGTTGCCTGACACAAATCCTCCTTGGGGAAAAGTTATTCCACTTTCTCATGAACAGAATAAAATTCTTAAGGAATACCTTGATGACCAATTACAGAAGGGTTTTATGCGTAAATCTACCTCATTTTGCTCATCTCCCATTTTCTTTGTAAAAAAGTCAGATGGTTCTCTAAGACCTTGTGTTGACTACAGAGGACTAAACAATGTTACCGTTAAGGATTGCTACCCTGTTCCATCTGCTGAGTCCCTAAAAGATAAACTTGTTGGTGCTAGAATCTATTTAAAGGTTGACTTTTGATCTGCTTTTAATCAACTAAGAGTTGCAGAAAGAGATGAGTGGAAGACAGCAGTAAGAACTCCCTTTGGTCTATATGAATACTTAGTAATGCCATTTGGGTTATCTAATGCTCCTTCTTCCTTTCAAGGATTTATTAATGAGGTGCTTTTTAAGTACATTGACGAATTTGTAGTCATTTATTTGGATGATATATTGATCTACTCTAAGGACATTGATTCACATAAGATTCATCTGCAAAAAGTATTCAAACAACTGCTTAAGAACTCATTGTTTGTTAAGGCTTCTAAATGCAAATTCTTTAGAGAAAACATAGAATTTCTGGGATACAAAGTTACTAGGGATGGTTTTGCTCTTGCCCCCTCAAAACTTATTGCAATCAAGGAATGGCAAAAGCCTTCCTCAAGAAAACATCTAAGAGGATTTTTGGGTTTAGCTAATTTCTGTTGCAAGTTTGTGCCAAAGTACTCAACTTTAGTAGCTCCCCTCACTGATTTAACTAGTGAGAAGATACCTTATAAATGGAATGATAAAGCACAGGAGGCCTTTGAAAAAGTAAAATCATTCTTTTGTGAAGCACCAAAACTCAAGATGCCTGACCCAGAAAAGCCCTACTTTCTTTAAACTGATGCAAGTGATGTTGGCTTGGGAGGTGTGTTACTTCAGGAATATGATAGCATCAAGCACCCTTTAGCTTACCACAGTCAAAAATTCTCTTCAGCAGAAAAAAACTACAATGTGCATGACAAGGAACTTTTGGCTATCATTGCTTGCCTGAAGCATTGGAGAAGATTTCTTGAAGGAACATATACACCCATCACAATTCTGTCTGATCACAAAAATCTACTCTATTTCACCAACTCTAACAAGAGAACTCAGAGACATTCCAGATGGGAACTTGAGTTAGCTAATTTCAATTTTGTGATCAAGTATATAACTGGAAAAGAAAATTACTTACCAGATGCTCTTTCTAGAAAAGAAGATTTTTATGAGAAGGATGAGGTATATGAGGTCAATAAGTTCAAACCACTTCTTGATGATAAAATATTTATCAATTAAATTAAGACCTATGCCCTAAATTCTTCAATATACAATCAAGTTTTAGAGCTCCAACCCTTAACTAAGGAATGGTCTTGCACTAAGGAAAACAACAATTGCTTCCGTGGAATCTCCCTTCATGAGGAGACCCTTTGGCATAACAGCCTTATTTTTGTCCCTGAGGCTTTAAGAGGACCACTCCTTCAAGAGTTTCATGATACACAAGCTGGGGGACACAACAGAATTAGAAAAACTTTAGCCTTAATCCGTAATACTTATTCTTGGCCTGGGATAACAAGATTTGTTAAAAGTTATATTAGGGCATGTCAGGTCTGCATTGTTTCAAAACCTTCAAGGAAAAAGCCTCAAGGGCTGCTTATGCCTCTTTCAATTCCCAAGGGTCCCTGGAAATCCATAACTATGGACTTCATCACTGACTTACCTGTTATTGAGAACTTTGACTCAGTTCTTGTTGTTGTTGATAGATTCACAAAATTCACTATCATTGTTCCATGCTCAAAGAAGTGTACGGCTAAGGAAATAGGTGACCTTTTCTTAAAGAATGTGGTTTGCTTTTTTGGTACTCCAAATGAAATAATAAGTGATAGAGGACCTCAATTTGATGCAAAATTTTGGAAAAGAATATCTGAACTTCTGGGTATTCATATTGCACTGTCTTCTGGGCATCATCCTGAGACTAATGGCCAAACTGAGAGAATGAACCAAACTTTTGAACAGTATCTAAGATGCTTCATCAATAAATCACAAGATAACTGGCTTGATTTGCTTTCATATGCTCAGTTCAACATAAACAATACAGTTAATGCAACAACTAAGATAAGCCCAAACATGGCACTAATGGGTTTTCAGCCTACCTTTCACCCTCAACCAATTCAAGATAGCATAGTGCCTGATTAGAAAGTAGAATTGAAATTGTTCTCAAGATACAAAAGGATCTAATTTCTTGTATGGAAACTGCAATTCAATCCTATGCTACTCAAGCAAATCAGAAAAGAAGATCTGGAGAGTGTTTTAAGGTTGGAGATTCTGTCTATCTGAATACGCGTTACCTTCCAATTAATGTTGGTTGTAAAAAACTAAATAGGAAGTATGCAGGACCTTTTAAAGTTATTGAGGTATTAAGCAGAGATGCTATTAAACTTGAGTTACCTAAATCTTGGAAGGCTCACAATACCTTTCACATCTCTGAGGTTATCAAGAAGACAGAACCTTTGTTTAAGCACCAAGATATTGTTGAATGCAATATTGAAAATTTAGAAGATTTTAATTGATATGAAGTTGAGTCAATCCTAAAACATGAAGAAGAGGTGGAAGCTTTACTTCTTGGTCAAATGGGTTGGATTCTCTGAACAAGAAACTACTTGGGAACCCCTTGATAACTTAGATGCTTGCCAAGAAATTTTGGAAGTATACTGCAAAAAAGAAGGTATTTGGAGAGAGGAAGAGAAGATAGTGTCAGGATTCAATCCTGTTTCTTTGTAAATTGCTTTTGCAATTTGAACTTCTCTTTTACCTTATCTTTTCTGATCTCAATCCAGACCAACCTTACAAGCTCCAATCTTGCTGAAATTAAGAGATTTTAGCAAGTATTTCTAGATCTCATCACCTTGAGATCGGGTTATAAGGTTGGCTCTTTGGCTTGCAAGTAAATACATACCTGCATCTTATTGGCCACTTAATGTGACCACTTCTCATTGGCTCTCCAAGTCCTAGAGAAACTATATAAACCCTCCTTCCCTTCTTTCTTTCTTTATCTCTTCATCTTCTACAATAAGATATATTATTCAAT
>CAOJZF010000049.1:0-11204 GCA_948465475.1 Thalpophila matura
TTTTTTGATCATCAAATCAAATTAGGTAACTGTTTATATAGTTCCTTGATTTTTAATGCTCATAATGGTTACTCAAATATCTTAAATTGATAAGATAATATAGATATAGTTAAAGATTACTATTTATTAACAATCTTTGATGTTTGACAATATTGTATATCTGTGACCTCTAGATGTTAAATATTAAATGATGAAAAGATCTTATATAACCTTCTTTCCCTTTACAGTTCATTTCAATTTTTAAAATAGCAATATATCCTTAGTAAAAGATTTTCTAAGGTGCACAAATTTTTCTTTTTCATAATTTCTCTCTTATTATTATTTTATCACTATAAATAAAAAGAAACTATCCCTTTTTTATAATTTATAAGCTAAAAACTATGTTTGTATATACATAAATATTTTTCAGGAAATCACTCTATAAGTAATTTCATTGATGGCAATAATTTATTTCCTTAGTTATAACACATATTGCCCAAACACTGTAGAAGAAAACTTGATACTATCATCAAAAAGACCTATCCCTACCCTCTTAAACCTTTGCCTATGCCTTAGTGAAAGTACATCCTGACTGAAAACTTAACCTATATTATAGGAGATATATAGACCAATACATCATAATTAAGATACTCTCATTTGTCCTATAGTGTCATAAATCATTTACAGGCTATAGTAGGCTACTAGTTATTTATACTATCAATTAAGAACTCAAATGATTCAAAGATGATTTGAGTAACATTTTATATTAGATATGTTCTAGGGTCCAAGCTATAGGGGAGATTCAGCCACAAATCACCATCTACCTTCATCATACATATTTTAAAGTTTTCTTCCATCAGTACCAGAATCAATAAAATATAATAATATGTTTAGTCTTATTTTAAGCCAGGAAGGGGAGTTAATCAATTTAATATATTCACTAGACTTGGAATATTAAAACTATAATGTACTGCATATTAAATCTAAAAAAAAGATTATAAATCAAAGAGAAAAAAGGGGAAGAACCACAAATGCTTTACTGAATGAGTTTTTATCCACATCTCTTTAAGAATAAAATTATTGATAAGAGCTGATAACTATAAAACAATATTTCAAAAAAATCTGCCGATTATGTTATAGACCAAGATAGATTATAACTTTTATTAACTTCAAGGAAGAATAGTGCAGTATATGGCTAGATCCACCCTTGGTCTAATTTGCTTTTATAAATTAACTATATTAAACTCAACAAAACAAAGAGTAAATTACAATTCAATGTACCTAAAGGAAGATAGGGTTGAGCTTTTTCAAATTATTTTTTTATGGTTACTCATCAATATTCAAGTCCTCAAACCAAGCTAAAGCTAATTAGAGACAAAAAGAATATTCAGAAGATAAAATATTTTAGTCTTACAATCTCTTAGTTAATTTACTCTCTTTAAAATTATGTTCTCTAGTTTATAAATTTTTAATTTAAGAAGAAGTGGAGTAAGTTAATTATATAAACTCCTTAAACTCTTATTGCTCAGTAGTGTTTATCAATTCTTATAAGTTATATCTATATCATACAATTTTTCTCTATCTGAGTGTCTTTATTGTCCTGTTTATATTATAAACTGTTAGGCTACCCTAAGATTTTTGGATGGTTTAATAAATTGGGAAACCCCTATTAGTCCCCCCTACTGATATCATCCTAAGAGATTAGTAATTCTCATGAAGTTTCAGTTCCTAGATTATTCTTATTCTATGAAACCTCTACCAACTTTGGCTTTCTATAGAAAGAATCCATCTCCTGCATATCTGTTAGAAAAAAGGTTACCTACTTCTAGTCTTTACTATCAATTATTATGTTTAAGCTTTAATCCATTTTAAAAAAAGCTATCTAATAATGGCATAGTTATGAGGTAAAGTACACTTATAGTGTTGTTAGAAACAGAAATAGAAGTTTTTTCACATTTTTTAGAGAAAAGGCAGAAGGGAAGAGGGTTTTCTAAACAAATTAGATAACGGATTTCAAAATCAAGTTGAAGGCTATCCATCAATTTAAAGTTTGGGTACTATGGATGAGGTGCAATATACTGATATGAGTAGCTTTAGACCTATCAGGTTATCAATTACGCCTCTTTAGACTATATGCTTAAATCTATAAATTATCTCTCTTAATCTTTTTTTATAATACTTAATTAACTAAAGCATCACTAAATTTTTTAGGGAACAGTATTATATATCAATTTAGATTGTGTAAGCAGATAATTGTTGATTTGACACTCTCCCCAAAAAAATTTATATGTATTTTTTAAAATCTAAATGCTAAGATCTTATATCAATATACTATCAGATATTAGCATAGTGGGTTTATGAGACAATGGTAATTTTTCATCCTTGAAGTAAAATGGCTCAAATTAATATATCATTTAAACCACAAGCACTTTAACAGTAGTTTTACTTGATAGATATATCTCAAAAATTCTGTGTTTTAATAATAGTAATTGTTACATATTAAAAGGCTCTTATTTAAGGACAAGGTGTTTATTGAGCTTAAGATAGACTAGCGGGTACTGCTTAACTCTTGTAAATTTTTAGATAGGTACCCCCATTCCTACTCTTTATCAATTCTAGGGGTATTAATAGTGTAATTTTTTGTAAAAAAACTGTGTGACTAAATACCCCACCTAACTTTACTATCAAGGTTTAGATTAAAATTTCTAATTTAGATTATTGTTAATTGAGATACTTTAGATGAAACCTGAACCCTGAACCCTGAAACTCTTCCCTTAATATCTATCAGCCAATCTAGTAAAAAACGGTATTCATTATTATAAATGATATCATGATAGAATAGATTTTCAGAGAGGATTCAATTTCTAACTAATGGATATCTTTTTAACCATAGTCAAGACCTAGCTGATAGCTACAAACAAAAATTCACCTTAGAAGGCAACCGTTTATTCTTGGTACCCAATGAGGAAGACCCTAATCTTCAAATTGATCTAAAGACATGGCAGTGATATATTTATGGAGAGAAGTTGGTCCTGAGGTAGACCTAGGATAAAATAGTCCTATAAGCTATATACTGGTACATCACCAGGAGTAATCTAGAGATGTCTGGTCTGAAATGGACAATATGTACTGGATCCAAGATGTAGTCTAAATTTGATAGGGTATCAAGGATAGCAAATGTTAAGATTCAAGAGAAAGCATAGTCCTTATTAAGAATGCAAAAAAACTCAAATCAAAAATTAGAATAAGGGTAGATGGGTATAGGTGACTCTTATAAATCTAATAAAAAGGATCCAAGTTTAAATTTTTCTGTAATTTCTGGCCCATTTAGGATTCTTTGTAAACTCAATTTCTGAAAGATTTTAGTTATTCAATATGACTCTTGGATCCCTGGGTCCTGCTTGGTCCTTTGGTCTTACCAGAACAGTTTTGATTCACATCTTGTATTTAATTCTGAGCCTGTCAGCTGCTTAAAGTTAGGAGTAGCAATAGTAATAACCTCATCAGCTCTAGCTCATACTGAACTGTTTATCTGAAAAAATTCTCTAAGGGTTGATCCAATTTACCACCAGTAAAATTCTGTTTTTATCAGAAAGTTATCATATCATATAACTATTATCAGTCCCTTATTATAGTTTACATACTTATGATAATCCTAAAGTTTTATCAATGATCACCAAACTACCCCATAATAATGATGGACCTACTTTTATTTTACTATAACTAATGTTATGTCTAATCTTCAAGGTTCAAAATTTTGATATCTGATTACTCCACACCCTTGATATACCATACTGTTATCAATAAATCTATCTTACTTTTTACTTACATCTTCATAGCAGTCTATAGCTACACTTATAGATTATCAACTTAATTTAGTTAAAAAAAGATGATGGCAATCCACCATCAATCATCTGTTTTACAACTAACTATCAGGGATAGAATTCAGAACAATAGTAGATTTAATTTAAGTGGTCAGTATGATAAATTACCATTAGATTAATAGAAAAATTCTCATATTCTGGGTAGAGGTAAAGATCCAATTTTAGGGGATGAGAAACTTAAATAACCTATAATACCAAACCAAGTCTTTATTACCAACTTTATATTTGATTAATCTTACTATCATTGAAGTGGAGAAGTATTTAAATTAATACTACCATCTCATTCTTTATTGTTGATGTGAGGGATCTTTGAAGATAAAAAATTTCAGAGAGGAGTTTTGAACATGGTTTGAAGAAGGTTTAGCTTGATAGGATTAGGGGAGTTAGATGAGGTGGTGGTTGCAATTTTTTAAAGAGTGATTATAATTGTACCTCATCTATCAATGTGTCATGACCCCAAAGTTGTGTCACTATGCTCTGGATCTTACTCACAGGCTGGGACAGCCAGACCAAGGTGGTCAAGGCAAGCAAGACAGTCTTACTTACTACCTTAACAACCAAGGAAGATTGAGACACACTAGCCCCAAAGACTAGTAGTGAACAAAGGGGGATCATGGTGTTGAGGGCCGGAACCACTGCAAGTAGTTCAGCCATGGTTGTTGTGTTAAAAACTTATATCTAAATGAGGAAGAACTAATCAAAAGAATAAGAATGTGAGTTAATTGTTCTTTATTATTGTTTATTGTATTCAAGAACTAAGTCAAAAGAGACCAACAACCTTCTTGGAGAAATTTCCCAAAGTTTTGTCTGGGAGAAATTTCGAGATTTCAAGAGTTTAAGTTTAGTTGTGTAACCTCAAACTCTTGTGAATGCCTTAATGAAGAACTTAGTATAGTTGGCCTTGATATTGTTCACCTTAGTGATGGTGATGGAGTCTAAAGCAGATAAAAGTCTATTAGAACCACTAGGAGAATCCCTGAGGTTCATGATATTACCCCCCAGACTTTTAGATGTTGAGGCTGAGTGGAAGGATGCAATGAGGTGCTTACAGTTGCTACAGTCCTCCTCATCCTGCCAAGTGCTTTCTTCAATGGGGTAGTGCTTCAATTTGACCAAGAACTGAGTCTTACCCTTGACTGTTCTTTCCTTTAGGATCTTCTCTACCTCATGTTTAAAACTGGGTTCCACTTGAGGTAAGGAGAGGTGTTTTGGAACCTTTCCTTCAAACGGTTTGAGTAGGCTCCGGTGAAACACAGGGTGGACTTTCCAGGTTGAGGGCAGTGCAAGTTCAAAAGCTACCGTGTTAACTACCTTCTTTACCTTGAAAGGACCTAGAAATTTAGGATAGAACTTCCAGATCCCTACCTTGAGCTTCAGGTTCTTGGAGTTTAGCATCACCCAACCACCAGTTTTGATCTCAGGACCTGGGATTCTTTTCAGGTTGGCAAATCTCTTGTGGGTCTGGCTGGCTTTGTTGAGGTTGTCCATCAACGTTGCTTGAGTCTTTGTTAGAGTCCTTAGTATATCTGCAGTCTCTGGATGGAAAGTGGGAAGAGGGGATGGGAAAACCACAGGATTGTAGCCATAGTTCGCATAGAAGGGAGAGAACTTAGTTGAATTCTGAGTCTTTCTGTTGTAGGTGAACATGGCTAACAGTAACCAATCCTGCCAGTCATCTTACTCCTCAGTGGTGTAGCAAAGTAAATAGTGCTCTAAGATCTGATTGAGCCTTTCAGTTTGGCCGTCAGACTGAGGGCGGAAAGCTGAAGAGAGGCATTGCTTAATACCCAGCAATTTGGTCAGGCTTGAGAAGAATTGGGACACAAACTGGGTGCCTCCATCTGATACAATTTCCCGTGGCAAGCCGTGTCTAGAGAACACCTCTTTCAATAAGATTTTGCTGGCTTCCTTGGCGGTGATTGTCTTGAGGCAGGGGAAGAATTCTGCCCATTTGGTGAACTTATTGACTACCACCATGATAGCATCAAAGCCATTTGACAGGGGAAGGTCAGTGATTAAGTCCACACTGATGGAAGTCCAAGGGGCTTCCGGAACCTTCAAGGGGAGCAAGAGTCCAGCAGGCTTGGAATTGGAGGGTTTGTTCCTTGAACATGAGAGACAATTCTTGACATGTTCCTTCACTGACTTCTTGAGCCTTTTCCAGATGAAGTGGTGTTTGATTAGGGAGATTGTTCCTTATATCCCAGGGTATCCAGCAAGTATGTGATTGTGACACTGTTCTATCACTTTTGTTCTTAGAGTACCTTCCGGAACCCATAATAGACCTTTGTAATATAGAGCCTGGTCTGTGACAGTGAAGTCTCCTACCTTGTTGGCAGAAGAGGCAGAAGCTACTTCTAATATCTTATCAAGTGAGAATTGGTCCAGACCCTGTGCCTTGATGATCTTGTTGAACAATGGTGGTAGTGGCAATTCTATGTTAAACAGGGACTCTGGGAGTAGAGTCACGTTGTTGAAAACGTCCAGTTCTTTGGGATCATAGAGGTGTGCTGGATCCCTACTCAGTAAGTCTGCTATGACGTTCAATTGTCCCCTCTTGTACTCAATGACAAACTTGTAAAGCACTAGTTCATAGTGCCATCTTGACTGTCTTTGGTTCAACCGCTGAGGAGATTTGAAGTACTCTAGGGACTTGTGGTCTGACCTAATTGTAACCAGATGTTGGGCATTCTGTAAGTGGTGTTGCCATTTCTTAAGAGCGCTGAAAATTGCCAACATTTTCTTATCATGTACTGGGTAATTGGTCTCTGCTGGAAGCATCTTCCTGGAGAAGAAGGCTACTGGGTGCTCTACTCCATAAGCTTCTGCCTATAGTAGGACAGTGCCAACCGCAAAGTTGGAAGCATCAGTCTCTAAAACAAATGGTTTGGAGGGGTCTGGGAGGGCTAGAACCGGGGTACAGGCCATAACTTCCTTTATCTTTTGAAAAGCAGTTTGGTGCTCTACCCCCCAAGAGAAAGGAACCCTGACAGAGGTGAGCTGGGATAAAGGGAATGCAATTTCAGACAGGTCTTTAGTATATCTGCATAAGAAATTGATAGTCCCTAGGAAGGATTGCAACTCAGTCCTATTAGAAGGCGCCTTCCAGTTGACCACCGCTGCAACCTTGTCAGGGCAGGCTGCCTGACCGTTGCAGAATATGATATTACCTAAGAAAGATACTTGTTCCTTGAAAAACTCACATTTAGACCTTTTCAGTCTGAGAGAGCGGTTGTGCAGAGCCTGTAACACGTTCTTCAGATCCTTATGGTGTTGTTCTACTGAAGGGGAGAAAACCAGGATATCATCAAGGTAAGCAATGCAGCAGGAGCCCACCAGGGATCCCAGGGTGTTATCAATCATTCTTTGAAAGACTGATGGGGCATTCTTCAACCCAAAAGGCATGGAGGTATACTCAAAGACTCCAAATTTACACTTGAAGGCTGTATACTGACAAGAAGATTGTGTTACCAGAATCTGGTGGAAAGCATCCTTCAGGTCAAGCTTGGAATAGACAACAGAGCCTGAGATGGAAGAAATGATGTCTTCTAACAAGGGGAGAGGGTAGTTGTCCGTTTCTGTGGCTGTATTTAGCTTCCTATAATCTACACAAACCCTCAGTTCTTTTGAGGACTTGGGGACTAGAATTACTGGGCTAACAGTTGCTGATTTGGAAGGGACAATTATCCCCGCTGCCAATTTTTCTTCTATGTAGATCTGGAGACTCCTCAATTTCTTCTGGTCCAAAGAGTAAATTGGGCTACCCATGTATTTCTCTGTATTGGTCTTAAATTTGATTGAGAAGTGTAAGTTCCCTGGAATGTTTGGAGTAATATTCTTGTTGAACAGGGGTTAAAACAAGTCAGTGGTGGGTTGAGTAGGTTCTATGTCTTTGTGAGAAGGAGAATCATGGGAGAGGGTGTTGATGGCAGTAATTTTATCAAGCACAATGTTGTGAGATTCTAAGAGGAGGTGATGAACTTTACCCTCCCTCCTTACTACCACCTGGCCCTTGCCAAGGTCCACTATGGGTTCAGAATCCTCCACCAATCCATACCCAAAATGACCCTATAAGTTAACCCCTTAACAACCCTAAACCTAGAGTAAAAGCTAAACGTTCCTACCTTAACTAAAACTTTTTCTTTTGTGATGAAAAACTTTATGTTTGTCCTATTAGCCAGAGTAATATAGGAACACTTAACAGTTTCTACATTCAAACTCTGGGCAAGGTGTAAACTTATATAGTTTGACGTAGCCCCAGTATCAATTAAAGAATTAAAACTATCCAAACTTAAACTAGGAAAAGAGGAAGAAAGTAAAAGGTAAGAAGAACGGTTATTTTTATCCTTAAGTCTCAAGTTATAGGAAGAAAGGTTACCCATGGACTCCTTTTGGACAGAAGTAGAGCTCTCTATGTCCTTCAGGTCTTTATAGGCTCCAGAGAAGTCAGGTTTTCTGCCCCTCACAGTGAGGACGGAAAGTAGCTCAGGCTTTAGACCTTCAAAGAACAGCTCAGAACACTTATCAGGGTCCAGACCAGCTCTCTGGGACAGGAGGTGGAACTTTTCATGGTATTGGGTTACTGTTAAGTCCTCCTGGGAGAGATTGCCTAAGGCTTTGATGGCTTGGGCCTGGGTCATGGGGGGAACCAAGTTGTTTTGCTTGAACTCCTTCAGGAACAGAGGGAAGTTGGTCTTGAGGGCTGAGTTCTGAAGCAGGAGTTCCAGGGCAGTCTGTCTATAGGCTGAGGGCAGGACCTTCATCAGTCTTCTAAACTTCTCCTGGTCATCTAAGGATTTGCCATAGATTTTCTCAAAAGAGAAATCTACTAAATAGTTGTTGATGATCTCCTCAACCTTGCTCTTGTTGGGAGAGGTCAAGATTGGGAGAGTGGTTAGGCAATTGTTTATAGAGATGTTGTTGTTGTTGTTGCTGGGGGGTCTGGGTGGTGAACGTAGCCAAGACTAAGTGAGCCCTAGGCACAACAAGGTAACCAACAGGGAGTTGCAGACCAGGTAAACAAGCTGTCTATCCTGACACCAAGCTACTTTATTTTGAAAGTAGCGGAAAACAATAGAGGTTGGTCTCTAGTGTCATGACCCCAAAGTTGTGTCACTATGCTCTGGATCTTACTCACAGGCTGGGACAGCCAGGCCAAGGTGGTCAAGGCAAGCAAGACAGTCTTACGTACTACCTTAACAACCAAGGAAGATTGAGACACACTAGCCCCAAATACTAGTAGTGAATAAAGGGGGATCATGGTGTTGAGGGCCAGAACCACTGCAAGTGGTTCAGCCATGGTTGTTGTATTAAAAACTTATATCTAAATGAGGAAAAACTAATCAAAAGAATAAGAATGTGAGTTAATTGTTCTTTATTATTGTTTATTGTATTCAAGAACTAAGTCAAAAGAGACCAACAACCTTCTTGGAGAAATTTCCCAAAGTTTTATCTGGGAGAAATTTTGAGATTTCAAAAGTTTAAGTTTAGTTGTGTAACCTCAAACTCTTGTGAATGCCTTAATGAAGAACTTAGTAGAGTTGGCCTTGATATTGTTCACCTTAGTGATGGTAATGGAGTCCAAAGCAGATAAAAGTCTATTAGAACCACTAGGAGAATCCCTGAGGTTCATGACACAATGATTGTAAAGATTTAGGATTTCTATAGAATTTTATAATCTAATAGTAAAACTAGTTCACCAAGTTCTACCTTAGATATTAGCTTTACCTCCAAGTCCATCAGAGAATTTTGGAAATCTACCTTGGAGCTATAAGAATTTTTCCATTTGGGAGGTACTTAAGGTACTGGGGAGTATAGGTGATGTATGGTTTTTCTTATTTTGTGGGTGATACCAGTCCAAAGTAGATTGCTGGGAAAAGGAGAATGGCAAAGAATAGACTAGTGGGGTTGAGGTTTTGGTAGATGGGTAGGGAGGAAAGTTAAGTATCCAGGTGGCATATGGATGATGGTAGGCTTGGGAAGGTGGTAGTAGGTAGGTGGTTTTTAGTTCCAATGGGATATATTTTCAAGGAGACTGTAAAAGTTTTGGATTGGTGAGTTAAAATTGGTTGAGAGGGGGTTCACCCTAATTGATAGCTCTCCACTAATAGAGTGAGAGGTTAGTTATACCTAAATGATGAGGCTACTGATGGTGGTTGAGGGGGTTTTGGTAGTCCTAGATATGATACCCCAGACTAGTCAGGTATCTTGTAGAGAAGCCAGCTAATCTTTTGGGTACCCCTTGTAGCTTTGCTAACCTTGATCCCTAAAAGCCCCCAGTAGAGTATTTTTGTAGCTTTTTCCTTTAACCGCTTAGTGTTCCCTAGTTTCTTTGCTATAGAGTATTGAAATTGTAGTGCCGTTTTATTTTCAAAAACACTAAGAAGTTATAAAATCATGAATTGTAGTACGCTTAGTAGAGGATTTTAATTGAACTCATAGGATTCGTTATCTTTATTATAAAACGTTGAATATAACTATAAGAATGATAGCGTTTATTAAGAACATGGCAGACAACAAAAGTGGATCAGATCAACTATTTACTCGAATAGAGTGATAAACATAAGATGGCTAAACTCAAGACGACGAAGGGGATCCTTAGTGGACTGGTCCATAAGTTGACGGCGACATTGGCAGTGGCATCGACAGTCGTACCCACCCCCTGTTTGAAAGCGCGGTATGAATCGGTTTGATTTTTGTTTGGGACCATACTTTTTGCTCGGGCTCTAGAATTTGGTGTAGATTCGGGGGAAAGATTGACAATGGCTATAACAGGTTTGTGATCGGAGAGTTGGCAAGAGGGGACGCTGAAGTATTTGAGGATTTGATAATCAAAGTCAGGAGATCTAAAGAGTATTCTATCACACCAGGAAGGGATACGAGAGGTATTGATGGTCTCTGTACCAACTAAATATTTGTAAGTAGGAGGGAAGGTGATTTTTGCTTCAGTGAAACTGCCCATAAAAGAATTTGAAGCTTTAGAAAGTTGCTTTGATAGTTGGTCGAACTGAAACAGTTCGGTATATTTCCCAGATTGGCAAAGAGATACCAATTTGGAAGCTGATCTAGAACTATCGTATACTCGGTAATTGAGATCACCTAGGAGAATAGTAACATCTTGGTCTTCGATAAAGGAATATTTTGGTGTGCTCCCGGGGATAACGGTCTCTTCAAACATTATACGAGAAGAAATTTCTCGAAACTGGTTATTCCGGTAAAAAGGATCAGTCTTGTGGGCGTCAAAGTGACAAGAAATTACACATAAAGTCCAGTTATTGGATATTCCTTTAGCGTCTTTACTTTCAACTGAACACTTTATAGCCACTGCCCCTTTATTACCCA
>CAOJZF010000051.1:0-19305 GCA_948465475.1 Thalpophila matura
GCTTCTACCCCCCTTAGTGAGATAGTCTATTGTAAAATAACGTATTTGGTACCAATGGTGCTTTGAGGTATTAGTCCAATCAGGTCCATGGATACTGTATGCCACGCAAATTTGGGTTTTATCAATTTATAAATTGTAGATGACTTAAACTTGACCTCAGACTGACATATTAGACATTAATTGATATACTCAGTGACTTCAAAGTATATTATTTCCAGTTATATTCTTTCTTATATGTTTGATAGTTTCTAAATTAATACCTCTTTCCCCTATTATCATATGAGCGGCTCAAATTATTTCAGGTCTCTTTAAGGTTGTACAAACTTGTAATAATCATTGTGGAACTTTTTTTTGTACCACTTTCTTTCAATAGATGTATCTTTGGATAGACTTCACAGAATTTTTTACTTCTGGTAGCTCTTTGCTCCATTCATTTGTATTCATTAGATTATATATCCAGTCAATCAAGAGATCAGAGCATGAATTTTAGGCTACCTTGAGAGCCTGTTGGCATATTTGATGTTTGAGCCAGCTTGGTGCTCTATGGCATAATCATAGGCTTGAAGCTTTATAGCTTTTAAGCAAATCTCTCTTCTGGTTCCTTTTAAAATTTTCAGCCATTGTGTAACACAATGTGGTTGGTTATAACTTTAAAATTTTGCTGAGTAAATAGACCCAGAATTGTTAATAGAATATTACTATAAGGCACTTGCTCTTAATTACCTGTATAATTGTGTTTGCAGTACTAAGTATTTTTAGAGCAGTAAGCCAATGAATGATTGTCTCCCATATCATTGATCTGTAATAGCATTCCTCCTATGGCGGTTAGTGAAGCATCTGTTTATACAATTAGTTGTTTAAAAAATTTAGATAAAACAAAATAGAAGCATTCTTTAAGCTTGCTTTCAAGTTATTAAAATATATGATACATCTTTTACTCCATTGAAATTGGGTATCTCCTAAAGGCAATGAAATAATGGTTCTGCTATTTTGGTAGAGTTGGGTATAAACTGTCAATAGTATCTGACCATTCTAAGAAAGACTTGTATGTCCCTTTTCAATTTAGGCTTGGCCATTTACTAATTAGCATCCAATTTTCCATGTTGTGGTTAGAGACCATCTTGTTTAGCATAACTCCTAAATATTATGATTGATTTTAAAAAGAAGGGACACTTCTTAGCCTTCAATTTGTAATTTAATTTTCATAATTGCTCAAATACTTTTCTCAGATGTTCTAAGTGTTCATTAAAGGTTCTCAAAAAGAAATTGATGTTGTTAAGATATAGCAGGACACATGGCATCTTTAAGCCAAATATTATGTTGACATTTTCCTCTTAAAAGTGGTCAGGAAATTAAATATTCCTTGGGGCATTCAATTCGACTTAAAATAGTCCTTGAGTTATGATTGTAGCTTTTTTCTGGTCTTCCTCAGGCAAGTCTATTTACCAGTAACCGCTTACCAGGTCCATAGCACTAAAATACTTTGCCCTATCTAACCTTTATTAAGGTGTCAGATATACTAGGGAGAGGATGATTTTTTTTCTAGTAATGTAGTTTAGTCTTTGGTAGTCTATTAATATTCAAATATTTCTGTCGTTCTTTGTTGCTACAAGAATGGGCAAGGGACCACAAATACTTAAAATTCTCAATCAACCTGCATTGAGCAGTTTGGTGATCTCCTGGTTGACTTCTATATCACCAGACCTTGATCTAAAAATGGGTTGGCTTTTTTATAAGGGGTTTGCCTACATTGATGATGTTAGTTTACATCTTTGTCTACTCCTAAATTGTGTTCATACTTTGAAAATATATGATCAAATTCTCTATATAAATTTAAAACATTTCTCTGGGATTCCCAACTTTCATCTGTTGGCTGAATTCTTTGATTTACATTGATTATTGATTAGTCTGAGTGATCTGTAAGTCTCATCTTGGCAAAAGTGCCGTCTGAAATTTTGTCTCTAATACTTCCAAGTTATCAATCATCACTAGGAATCCAATTATCTGTTTTTTGTTATGTTGATTTTTCCCTTGCTAAGATTTTTGAGGATGACCTCATTGGTTTCACTGTATTAAATAAAGGTTCAATAGCCACTCATAGTTTGGAAAGAGTTTTGTACTCATAGTTCACCATATGTCTGTAAGTCTTGGGGGAAAATTATTATGTCAGCCCAATGGTAACTATTTTTTGTTTTATGGAGGTATTTAATAAGGTTTACCACTCCTCAAGGGGATACCAGAATTAGCGTTAAGGTTTTCTAGGGGGCTTATCTTTATGGAATCTTTATAATAAGGGACTGATAGGTTCCCATCATTATATATCAAATGGGACAGCATCAAATTGCAGAACTGAGAATTGCAGATTTTAAATATAAAAATTGACTAAAAACTGAGAATTGCAGAACTGAGAATCGCGGATTTTAGACCAAATTTCATAGTAAAAGAAAGAGGAAAAGAAGAGAAATAAAATAAAAAACTTATATAAAAGCTACCTAGCTGAGTCAGAATTTTGCAGAGAATCAGAAAAAAAGATATATTAAAAAAAAATACATATAAAAAATACATGAAAAATCCAAATTGAAACTTTTTAAGTGAAAAAAACATAATGAAAAAATCCACACTATTTTTTATTTTTGATAAAAATATCCTAAAAAGAAAAAAAAGACAAAAAAACCATATGTATGAAAAAAAATTTATTAAGAATAAGGAAAATTCAAAGATGATTATATGAGAGCAGTTGCAAGTATCCCTAGATGTTTTAACTTTCTTCTATTGCTATAAGGCTTCTTAGCAAGACCTTTGATTCTTTCATACTTCTTGAATGCTGCTATATTCTTCTCAATGGTTGAAATACCCAAGCTCTCTTCAAACATTAGTTTCTCTACTCTTCCTTGTTCAAGTTGGAGATCTCTGAACAGATTCTCAAAGTTAGGTCCTTTCTTGTTGACAATGGTATTGAATCGCCTATGCCACAATTCTAGAGAGGATGTAGTTCTGAGGCCTTGAGAATCAAAGTACTCATATTGTCCCCAGGTAATTTTTCCTTTTATCTTAGACCCCACCCTCTCTCTTACCAAGTTACCAGTCCATTGTCTTCTAAAGTACTGGACAAAAGGCCTGAAGATCACCTCATGTTTCTTCATATACTTTGTATTTAGAAAGGCATCAAGAGTTTTGTTGACCTTCTCTTTTCTTATCAGAGCCAAAGCATGGAAGGATTTGATGGCTTTTTTGGTCTTATTTGAAGAATCGGATTTATACTTATTGTTGAGCACAGGGAACTTTTCTAATCTTCTATTTAAGCATTGTGTGAAATGAAAGTAGCAACCATGAGGTGCCCCCCCAAATACTTCATGGAATGCCTTAGCTTGTGCAAGTTCAAAGTCTACAAGTAAGTCATTGTAGTAGGGGAGTGCTGATCCAGGTTTTGAGAGGGAGGGGGATTTTGTGATTGCAGCCCTTTTCTTATTAGGGTAGTTTTTGTAGAATTCAGGTAAAAGCAAATCAAGCTCAGCCTTGAGCCTCTTGAGGGCATCTTTATATGCTTGCTGGGTTTGACTTGTCATAAGGAAATAGACAAGGGGAAGGGTCCTATTATTGAACTGTGCATGGATTGACCAGATCTGGCAGAACTTTCTAGGTGCACTTCTAAAAGTAGCATCTGCAAGCCACTGATCTGCTTCCAGTAGTTTCATTAAGTTTTTTTTTGTAGCAAAGCAAATCACTCTATAGGAGGGGTGGGATCCGGAATCAAAGAGGAGGAATTGATCACCCTCTAGAGTAAGCTGCATGGGGGGAGTGATGGTGAGAGTAAGAAGGGAAGCAGACTTAGAACCCATACTCTTTTTAGTACTAATAAAATTAGTGAGATGGTCACGATTTGACTTTAATGTCCCCATATCATGCTTTTCTAAATCCAATTTTCCTGCCATTTTCATTTCAATAAGATTGGTCTTATCAAGATTTGAATTATCAACAATGCGCTTTCTTAAGTGCCACCTAAATATTCTCCTAGTGAGATCTGTAGGTAAAGCGCATGTATGCTTGACTTCTTCTTTTCTTTGTTTCTTGGGATTCTTTTTATACCTCTCAACGCCAGTTTCTTTAAACTTGGTGAACCCCTCTGTAATCACCTTCATCTGGCAACCCTTACCATCACAGTCATAATGGTGTAAGGGAGTATCCTTATCCTCATCACGACATGAGAAGATATACCCATCATGGTAGTAACCAGGGCCACCCTTCCTTGCCATGATAGGGAAAGACTTATCCCACACCTTAGGTACCACAAAAGAACCATCTTCACCAGTACAGATATTGTGCACCTTAGTTAAATCCCAGGTGGCATTGACTCTGTCTGGTAGAGTCTTCTTCAAAACCTTGGGAGGTTTTGTGGTACTGACTGGAGTTTCCTCAACCTCATCATCAGAAAACTTCTCCACCACACCTACAAGGATCTCATCCTCATCATCCTCTACCAGATACTCATCCCCTTCCAAGTAGACAGCCTCATCCCCAACTTCTATATCCGATTCTGGATCCTCTTCCTCCATACTAGGACCCTGATGGGTGATGGAAGAAGTAAGAATCGGTTGGGAAGAGGAGGAGGGTCGTTGGGTGGAGGGGGGTATCTGGGAGGAGGCAGAGGTGGTTTGAGGTGGGGGGAGGGAGTTTGATGGGGGAGTACTACATAAGATGGGGTGAAGGGGATGAAGGATGAGGATGAGGATTGTTGAGAGGGAATGGGTGGTGAGGAGTAGGGTTGTTGAGAGGGAAGTGCTGTTGAGGTGGGGGGTGTTGATCTGAGCTAGTTGGTGGTTCCTCTACATATATATCCCCCATATCAATGCTCTCATCCTCAAAGAAAGATGAGGTGCTAGGTTGAGGTGGTGGTGAGTTGGTGGTAGTTTGTGGCGATTGTATAGTTGGTATAGGGGTTAATTTTCTACTATATGTTTCTAAGTATCTTTTATGCAAGTTCATTAAGACTTGAAACTCTTGCTTTGAAATTCTTCTTCTATTGAACTATGTAAAGGTGTTGAGGTGATTATAGGATTTGATTGAGGTTGAAGTTGTGATTAAGTAGTTGATGGGAGTATAATGGTGGTTGTTGTTGCAATAGTTGTGGTACTGGTAGTGGTGGTAGTGGGTTGTGTAATTGGTGGTTGATATACTTTCCTTCCTTTTCTTTCTCTCAAGTTAACCATAATGAAACTAACAAAACAAAGGATATATTTTCAGAATCAGAACTTTAGCATATATTATAATTTAACAGATAAAAAAGTGATTAACTAGGATGAATTAGTTTATTAAAAATGAATCGAAATTTGATAGAGTGATTATGATATGAATACAATGCTTGAAGTTAATATAAAAAGTCATTTGTCTCATCAAAAGAGTATGTTATGAATGTGATAAATTAAGTTATTTCAAAGAATATGATCAGAATTGAATATAGATTTGTTAAAATATGATGATTAATCAGAAGTATGAGTTTAAAATAATATTTATCTTAGATAAAAGAGAATAGGTTCCCTTATATGATAATATTTTAATGGTTGATATTGAATAAATGTAAAGAAAGAAGAGAGATTATTTACTTATGTCTGGTATACAAAGTATCAACGGATATAAGATAAACTAAGCATTCTAACTATTAACTAATAAATTTGACTGATTACCAATATATGATTTTGAATATGATGATTAATATGATAAGTTTATTGATATTGATATAAATATGATAAAATAAACTAAACTAAAAGAACAAGCAGGAATCTGTCTAGTTGTCTTCCTTTTCTTATATATACCCTGATATAAATGCTTTCTGATGTTTTAGTGATAAAAAAGTTACTATGAGTTGATATGTGTTTAATAAAGTTATTTTATTGGTTATTATTCTTCTTTTATCCAATTGTATTGTGTCATATTATAATCTCTGTAATTTTTTATATTTTATGCTGTAGTGGTTTCTATCCAGAATTTATGCATTTTTATATAGTTTTGTATATTGAATGTAAGTACTATATTTTGATATGAATTTAAGAATAAAAAATATATGATTGGATAGAGTATGTTTTATTGTTTTTATTGTATTTTTTTTTTTTAATCTATAGACTTTTGAATTTTTTTTATGTATGATTTCTTCTTTTTCCTATTCTTTTTTATTTGATCCTGCAATTCTCATTTCCACAATTCTCTGCCTGTGATTCTGATTTCTGATCATTTTTAACTAATAAAATAGGCTTTTTTAATCAATTGGGCTAATCTGGGTGACAATAATCGCCACCTGCAATTCTCAGCCCGCAATTCTCATTTTGAATCATTTTATATGTAAATTACTTATAAATTCTCATTTAAATTTATTTTAAATCTTATTTTTTAGGGCGCGCCCACCCAGAATTGCGGAACTGAGAATCACAGAAAAATCCGCAATTCTCAGTTCTGCAATTAAAATTTCCGCAATTCAGCAGTGTCCCTATCAAATTTGTATTCTGGTCTTCAGAGAGACTGTGGGAAATATTTTTATACATTGTAACAGTATACCTCATTGTTGTGAACGCCTTATCTTCAAAGTCAGCTTTTGCATTGTATATTACTTGAAAAAAAGTTTCTAAAAGAAGGTCGTATCCATTACTAAACAACAATATTGCAGGCACACTAATATGCATTATTCCAATCCGGAGAAGTAATGCACTGTAAGCTCCTAGGTCTAATTGACCTCTGTGCTGGCAGTACCAGATTTTTTATCTCAAACTATATAGGGAGCTAGCTTATTCTTCTTCATTAGTCTTGTGGAAATTATATTTCTGGAACTCCTGAGTTGACCACAGCTTAGATCTTAACTTTGTTTACTCATTGCTCAATATGTGAAAAAAAAGATCCCTCTACTTTTTTTATGATAGTCAAAAGCTTCTCATTTGCTGATGATTTTCAAAGAACTCCTTTAATTCATTAGCCAGATTAGGACTAATTTTGCTAGTTTTCCAATTAGTAACATTTGATAGCCAAGATTTTTGAAAGTATGTTTTGTTTTGTGTTGTAATTTAGACATTTCTTTTTCTTTTAAATAATTAGCTTAATGATAAGCTATATCAAGTTCTGCCTCAAGTAAGTCTTCCTGCAATAGTCTTTGTTGAGCCCAAGTAATTACAAGGATACTAGGGTCCTGAATTTGACATACTAATCTAAAATTAAATTAAAGCGGCCAGTTATATGCAATCCAGGTATTTTATTTTTTTTAGAATTTTCATTATTAATTCCAATGTGATCAGAGAGAGGAACAGTAGATGATGAGCAAAATAAACGGTTTTTTTATTTAATTTTCCTTGTCTTTTCCCAAATGGGAGGGCTTTAAGTGATTTATCTGGCAGGATTTCTTCCCCCAGCAGTCTACATTCCCATGGGCTTTCCTTATACAGTTCTTGCAGTAGTCTCCATTAGTCTGCAAGGTCCTTTGGGTTTATTATCCCTTTGGTCCGTTCTTTTTGCTTGGAGAGGTGTAGATTTGTAAGACCAAGTGCTTCAAATTTGTTTCCATATCTTGTTGATATTTACCAAATTAGCTAATAGATTAAGACAACTAGAGATTGCTACAGAATCATCAATAGTGGCTAGGCGGGTACTTACAGTCAACTGTAGTTTACTAAAGGGTCTATTAGCTTGAGCCATTTCCCAACTATAGATTCCTTTAAGGATTCTTTCTCATTTAATCGTCCCCAGCTATTGCTAGAGTTGGAACCACTAGAGTTGTTACTCAATGAAAATCAGAGTTGGAGTTTATTGGAACGGTATTATTACTTATTTTCCTTACTTTCTGTCTTTTATTCCCCAGCCAAAATCTTTAGGGTAGTCATTTTCAAAGTTTTTTAGAGATCATAGGTCTAGATAAAAGCAAGGCTTGAGAGATTTTTTCTAGACTGAAACTTCCACAGGGATTCTAGATTTATAGTAAGGTCTGGAGGTAGTCATTAGTATGGATACTAGTACTTAGGTTCTCTTCTGTGGAAGTTCTTGTTAAGTTTTTTTTAGCTAGGAGATTTATTATATCTTTTATGTATAATCTTAGGTCAAGACTTTACTCCAGTAAAGAGGTAAGTTTAAGAAAAGCAATGGCAGTATGAGAGAGAGAAAATTTTATTTATTGATTATTTTTATAGGGAAAAGATGGGGTTTTATAGTTAAGGGAAGGGGAATCCAGGCTTTGAGAATACTAGTGAGGTACTAGGTTGAATCCTAAGCGCCCTAGTTCAGGTGGTACTATAACACAGTAATTATCAAAGCATCTTATCATTATACTGAATTTATCCAGTCTTGAGTATTTAGAATTTAGGGTTAATCTTGTTAAGCAAATTATAGGAATAAGCCGTTTAAGTTACTTGGGTTGCCATCTCTTAAGTTTTACTAGAATAATATTTGTTGATAAGATATAGCCTAAATTCAAGGTATAATCATCCTATTAAATAAGAGGGAGTTCTTGTCAAGAATTGGAACAAAATTATGGTCTTGCTATGAATTGAGCTTGTTGAGGTTCCTTGCCAAGAATCAAACGTGTTGAGGTTCTTTGCCAAGAGTGCGCTTGTAATAGTAATTGTTTTATATTTGGTTGAATGATGTCCTATACAATCAGTATTCCAATATATCATAGGTTGTTGCCAAGAATAAGTAATAAGCTGCATTCTTGCCAAGTCCGTCACTCTATATTTTTTTTTTCTAAATCAGAAATAGATTTCATTGCCTTTAATAAGAATAGTATCAATTATCATTGATTAAGATATTAATCATAAGCATTTTTTGCCCGGGCCAATTATTGTCACAATCAAGGGTTCTTGCCAAGGATTTATCTATGATTAGATTTTTAGAAAGTTTTGGCCTCTATTTAAGGGTTGACTTTATAAGAATTTACTTAATTGGATTATCTAATCCTTATCAGTAGTTTTAAAAAGCTTAAATTATTTTTTGTGTCTAAGCCATTATTGTGCTATCAATTATAGTCACATAGGCTTATCATAATACATAAAATACGCACAATTGTATGTCATGACCCCAAAGTTGTGACACTATGCTCTGGATCTTACTCAAAGGCTAGGACAGCCAGGCCAAGGTGGTCAAGGCAAGCAAGACAGTCTTACTTATCACCTTAACAACCAAGAAAGACCAAGACACACTAGACCCAAAGACTAGTAGTGAACATAGAGGGATCATGGTGTTGAGGGCCAGAACCACTGCAAGTGGTTCAGCCATGGTTGTTGTGGGTTGTTACTAGTTTCAAACTTAAATCTAAATGAGGAAAACTAATCAAAAAAGAACAAGAATATGATTAGATTGTTCTCTATTATTGTTTTATTGAATTCAAGAACTAAGTCAAAAGAGACCAACAACCTTCTTAGAGAAACTTCCCAAAGTTTTATCTGGGAGAAATTTCGAGCTTTTGAGAGTTTAAGTTTAGTTGTGTAACCTCAAACCCTTATGAATGCTCTAATGAAGTACTTAGTAGATTTGGCCTTGATATCGTTCACCTTAGTGATGGTGATAGAGTCCAAAACAGATAAAAGTCTACCAGAACCACTAGGAGAATCCCTGAGGTTCATGACAGTGTAGCTTGCAAATATTTTGCACTAGAGAACATAACTTTCTAACCATTCTTGTTTCTTTTATCCGCCCAATTTGTTACTTCCCAGACTTTGGATTTAGAGTTCCTCAATTCCCTTTTTAGTTCAAGGGTTTTTTATACTTCTTATCAGGTTTTCTTTGTCTCTGTTGTGTTGGAAGCCATCTACTTTGGTTTTTAATTTGGTGTCAAGCTCTCAAATTCTTTTTGCAAGGAATTGTTTTTTCTCTGAGTATTGTAACCCAGTTTTGGAGTGTGGAGAAGAGTTTAAGACCTCCATTTTCAATATTTCTTGTCCCTATGGTTCCTCCAGATTGAAATTGATCACTTGGTTGGGTATGTACTTTTGGATGTCATTAAATTTACCAGTTTGTCATCTCTACATTGTATAAATGAATTTTTTAAAGTTTGGTGTCCCTTCTGACTTCAAGAAGGAATTGTGTTTTTTCTTATGTTTAAGAGGCTGTTTTTTAAGAAAATCAAGTTTCTTGTTAACTAACCAACCAATAATCACTAAAGCCGTTCTGGTTGGCCCAGAAACTAATGTGATCTATGATGACTTGGTTGAAATTATGAATGTTACAATTTTAGGACTGTCCCAAAAGAGGGATCTTTTTGTTCTCATTATTTACTCCTACCATAAGGTTTTCTAAGTTTGAAGTGGTCACATCTACCAAGATGGTCAGATTATGCTGCAACTTTAAACCTTGTTTAAAGGCCAACTATAAATCAAGCTTGTATCTGGCAAGAGTTTGAATATTGCAGCTTACCCCTAGGTTGAGGTGATCACTCATAAATTTTCTTATTTTATGGTTATTGTGAGCACTTAAATATACTGTGGCTGGTAAAAGGGATAAACTGACTTGGATAACTTTGGCCATTTCTTTGGTTAGTACTTCCTTGAAGAGAGCAAACTGTTTATCTGTGAGATTGTTGAAAGTCCCAGCCAACATTTTATCTAGGACTTGTCATTGGATGTCCTCATTCTGGAATGGTTCTATATATTGATGATTAAGTAGGGCATTCTCATCTAAAGAGGCCATCTAAAATTTTTCTTTGGTACCAGAAGGGAAGATGTTGGTGATAAGGCCCATATTTTCTTTAGTTAGCTGGAAGAGTTTTACCATATCCAAGTTTTAGTCTTCAGAAATCCCTTGTAATTGATCATATGCGACTATTTCAGCTATTTGTTGTTCTATATTGTCAAATGGTTGGTTATGATTAATTTTGGTTTCAAAAAATGTTGTTCTAGTTGTTACTACCCCTGTAGTGAGCACCAATGTGAAATTATCACAGAAGTGCTATGCCAGTTGTTTGTAATTTGAAAGCAGCTAGTGTGATGACTAACAGTAGGCTCAAGTGGTAATTTCTCTATGATAGAACTTGATAAGTTTAAATTAGATACATCTTATTTTTTTGATTTAGTTAAATCATATCTTTTTGATATTAATTAAGTAATTTGTGATCTTGTTATATATTTTCCCTTCCAAACTCTCCAAAGTTGGCTTTTGTCAAATTTTCTAATAGGAACACTTGTTTGTTAATATTATTAGAATATGAGGTTTTATATTTGATTTTATTTGGTGCTTTGGAAAAGATAGGTGTTCATTTTTGATTCATTGGGCAACTGTTGGGAATCCTCTTCTAACTGGTTAGCTATAAATTTTGACACAGGACAATTTTTGTTGGAGGCATGAAGGATTGGGGTAATTAGTTACCTATTGTAAAGGATTAATAATTTGCTACTTATCAACAAAGTAATTTAGTGAAAATACTTCTTTGTGGAGGCTTACAGATGAATCCGGCTATTTTAGTCTTAGATTAAGATCTGTTATTCTGCAAAGGTCTTTATTACTATTGGTGGGGCTATATGTTTTTGGCCCAGAGGATCAAGGCCACTTTGGCCAAAGTAAGGGTTGTGTTATTCTTAGTCTAATTAAGCCATATAATGTAATACTATCAATTTCCCCCATCTGTGTGGCTGATCAATTTTATTAACAATTAGAGATTGACTGTATCAAATGTTCCAATTGTTTTAATTATTTAGGTTGACACTGGTTTCAGAGAAGCCCAGTATTCTTTTTTATCACAGTGATCTATCAAATTTATTTTTAATTGTCATTCTCATAAATGTAATAAAAAGTTTAAGTTGGGATTTTTCACCTTAGTGAAGCAATAAGGGTGGAATTTGTACATTAGAAATAGACATAAATATTTAAAAAGGTTTATCTAAAATCTACAATGCTATGTAAGATACAAGTAGTAGCTATTATTAGAACTATACTCTTGTAGTAGAAGACATCAATAGATAATAAAGAATACTGTATATCAAATTTTACATTGGAGCTATGATATAATATTATAAAAATGATAAGAGGTTAAGTAGAAACAGATATATAAGGTAAGATATCATACTCAAGGTAAGTTTCAGGTGAAACTTTGCTATTATAGATTTAAAATTAATAGAATATACTATGAAAAAAGTATGAATAATTTAGTTGAAAATTTTATTAAGAATAGACCATTTTAGATACAAAAGGAAAGAAATTTAATCAAGAAGAGAGAATGGACAATAGAAACCAATAAAAAGGATGGGTGATACTATAATCCCAGAATGGCCATCTCTTGAATGAGCAAATTGGTTTCTCTGAAAAATCGAAAATAGTCTTTTTTTTATGATAAAATGATAATCTCAAAAATAGAGTGTTTGGCGTGACTATCTCAAAAATGAGGTAAAATAAAAAATAAGTAAAATAAAATCTAGTTTATAAAAATGGATAACATGACATACCTTTCATATCCAGAAATTTAAAAAAAGTTCAGTTATACAAGAAAAAGTCTGTGTTCAAAGACTCAATTAATCTATTTTATATAAAACATTCATTAATCAAAGACATTCTGAAATTCAAATAATGATAAACCAAAAAAAACAAGGAAGCACCTAGAAATGTATGAAACAGTTTTAAGAAACCTATAAGACCAAGAAAAGATGGGGACATATATAAAAACCTAAGTTTATATTAGAATGAACGGTTTTCTAGTAGGATTACATGATACTAGTACCATAAACCCCATACTTACCCTAGATGCCCAAATTATCTTATTGAGCAAGAACTTACAACTATTTTAAAAAGAAAAATCAAATTAAATGATACTTAGTAAGGATAGCAATAAACTGGTAGTTCAAAAAATCTTTTTTAAGAAAAATAAACAATAATTTTCTAGGCTTAGGAACTATCATATTATTTTTCCTTAATTGGTAGTATTATCTTATCTACATTTGTAGGTCCAGTTAATTATCTGTTTTATATCCTAATTATCATGCTTTCTAAAAATTGAAAAAAAAATATTCAGAGAAAACACTTTATTCCCAAGACATCTTTTTAATTTGTTATTTTAAACACCCTTATAATATTACTAATATACACTCAATAATACAAATATGATTTTTTATTTGGAAATTCTAAATATGAGTCAAAAGTAACTATAACCAACATGTTAAGGCGTCTTGCACAATACTCTATGTAGAGGGATTGATTCTCAAAATTAATATATTTGTTTTTAACAATCAGACTAATTGGATTTTAATTAATTTGACTCAAGTTTTATGAGAAATTACTCAATTAATTTGATGGCTATATGTTCAATCTAGAATAATTACTTCTAATACTAATAAACTAGTTAATAAAAATATGCAAAAAAAAATTGAACAATATTAAGAATAGATAAAAGTTATTTATTCATTGTTAATTATACTATTTATATATTGCCTAGCCACTTGAGCGGCTACAACAAAAGGAAGCATTGTTTCTTATTAGATTGAGAATAGGAACCAAACAAAAAAAGACTAATTAGAAATTTTTAATGGAAGGATCTCTCAGGTGCAAAATGAGGGGTAAAGACAGCCAAAAGTATCAGAGCATTCCATAAAACATTTACACCTGAACCATACACAACTTGTTCATCAGGCTTCATTGAATTTATATTTTTTCACGCATGCTTTTGAATTTTGACTGTATTGCTTGATTTCATTTAGTACTACCAATGTACTTCCAAGCATTCCCTCAAAAGCATGAGAAATTAATAGACCTTTAGATTCCACACTTCCTTTCTGGTACTCAAAAAGTCTTGATGATATTTTTTAACTCTTTTTTTATACTGTAAATTCCTAGCATGTGATATGGCTCAATAGATGGGATTTCTTTGGGCGCAAACATGTAGACACACAAGACAAAAGCTATAGATTTGCATTATCCTTTGCTTCAGGATTGTATGTCTGGTTCTTCATAAGCTTTTTGAAGTTCTCAGTGCAATAGGTGACGGTATCCAAATAATCCATAGGAGGTTGCTTCTTATCAATATAGGTCTTATAATAAAATTCATTCTACCTGGAATCAAAAGACTTGATGAACTCCAAGAATGTATTATCTTCAGGAGAATCAGGAGTCTGGGGGCGTAAGTTGACACACCTTGCCAAGGCCAAGGACACATAGACAGGCAGGGTGCTTTCTCTATTCCAAAATGTTCCATTCCTAGATTTTTAGGATAAAACATTTTGGAATGGACCATTTAAAAAAAAAATTCTAAATAGAGCATTTTTGAAAATTTACTATCAAAAACATTCAAAAGCTTGGACTTTTTTAAATTTTTTATTGTTTTTCTTATCTTTTTTTTAAAAAATGTTCCAATCCAAAAATGCCAAAATTTTGGAATGGAACACTCCGGAATGGACATTTTTGGAATAGAGAAGGTACCCAACAGGCAGGGCAAATCTTGATCTATGTTCTTTATTACTCTCCTTGGCTACCTTGTAGCTTGGTGGGATTACTCTTAAGAAGGCTGAGACTAATTTTTTCTATTGTCCTCATAATAATCCTTATATGGCTCAATCTCATGCATCTACAGAGCAGTATGAAGAGATTTATTGGAGACAGGAACAACATCTCCCCCAATTATAGATGGATTGGCCTCTGACACCAAAGTAATAGCCACATTTTGTTGGGCAGCGCCAGACATGTAGTCACTGATCAAAAGATCACAACCTATACTGTTTGCATCTTTAAAATCTAGCTGAGGAATTGGTTGATCTGGAGGCATTTCAATATGAGGCGGTGTGTCACCCTTTTTTTTATTGCCTTCCTTCTCCTTCTCCAGCTCTTTCTCCTTACTGGGCTTGAGTTTCTTATCCTTCTCTGGCTCTTTCTCCTTACTGGTCTTGAGATCCTTCTCCTTCTCTGGATCTTACTCCTTACTGGCCTTGAGCTCCTTCTCCTTATCCAGCTCTTTCTCCTTACTAGATTCAAGTATCTTCTCCTTCTCTGGCTCTTTCTCCTTATTGTCCTGAGCTCCTTCTCTTTGCTCTGTTCCTCTAAAATTTTCTTCCCATTTCCTTTGTCAAATACGCTCTCAGGTTCTTTTGTAATGTTTTTATCATTTTCACTTTCACTAGTCATTTCAATAATTTTAGCTTTTTTCAGGGGTTCATTATTTTTATATTTAGATTCCCAAAGTCATTTAAAGAAAGTTTTTAAAGGGCAAACAACAGTACTTCCTTCAAATTTGGTAAGTTCAATGTAGGAAGAAGTCAACAGCTTACATTCCAATTGGATAATGTGTCCGTATTTTCATCTGTGAGGTTGTAAAAGTCTTAGATTAGTAGATTCTTCTTATTTGATTGGTCTTACAGAGAATTTGGGCTTCAGCTATATCTTTTTGAAGAGCTACATAACCATTGGTAATCTGGTATAAACATTCTAAAAATCCTTTCAATCTTAATCTCATATTAAATAAAGTATATTTTAATAGTATACCAAGTTTTTAAATCTATATTTTAATAAACATATGGTTTTTGAACCATATCAGAGTTTAAAATTCTCAGAAATTGAGATTGCATTGTCTATAGTTGCATACCAATAAAAAACTTATAATTGTGATATTGAAAAATAAAAAATTCTTACAAGTAAATAAAAAAGAATTTTATAGTATAACTAACAATAAACTGTCAGATCATATGATAATTAAATTTTTAGAATTAGTCAGAGTATTTTTGATGATTTTATCAAGCACATAACAAAAAAATATAATGTTATATTTAAAATATTTATTAAAGATTAAAAAGATAGAGGCTGAGATCAAATATTTAGACCTAGGATGAGATCACAATTTTGAAGCTAAATATTTTGAATGATCTAAAGCTTTACTATTTATGTTGTTATTTATTAACAAAAAAACCCAACATCTTACAATGGAGTACCCTCTATTTCATAATGTTGGAGCACTTATTATGAGCTGTTGGGGTTTTTATGGTTAAAATTTATAATTAATTACATAACCCAATTTGAGACCATCAATAAAACATTTATTAACCAAAAAGAATCTAATCTTCTAGGTTTTTTAAGTAAAAGCATTATATTTCAATTGTAATTAATAATTTAAAAAATCTTTTTTTTAAATTAATTTAGTAAGACTTGAGACATTTGGTGTGCTTCAAACTCTGAACTTGATTTTAATCCAGATCATTTATTTTTATTTTTTTGGGTCCTAGACTATCAGTTTTAAAACTGGAGAAAATAAATTAAATAAAACAATATAGTTTAGTAGTTTTATACTATAAAAAAAGTGACTAAAGAATCTTCTCTAAACTGTTTAGATGTTGCAGCATTCTTTGTTTTTATTAAGGCTTCTTAGATTATGTTAGAAGAAGTGCTACTTTCCAGCAGTCTTGCAATCCTTCTTGTGCCCAAAATTCTCTAAACAATACTTTTAATACTTAAATTTACAAGTGTGCTGTTCAATCTTTGTTTTATTCACAAGTTTTTTGAACTTGGGGTTTCCTCAGCAACTAAATATACAAACTTCTTGTTCCATGATTTAATTGAATATTTATTTCTAGAGAAGGCAATTACAACTGCCTCCCACTGATTATAGTATATTTTGTTTACCTTGGTTCCCCAACAGAAGTTGATTAACTCATCCAACCTCTGTTTCCTAAAGTAATTGATGAAGTTTAAGAACATCTCTTTGTTATCAACCATATACTTAGATTTGAGGATAAGTGTAAGTGCAGAACTAACATCTTAAGTCTTAAGTAAGGAAAATGCAATAAAACGTTTTATTGTATGGTATACCTGGTATGTAAAATCTGATTGCACAAACAGAGCTAAAATTTTGTCCTGCTAAATTCTTCTGGTTAATTTCTATCAAAGATGGAAGAAACGCCCTTTGACCTTTGAGCCAAAAACTTCAATGAATGAATTTTCTTGAGCCTTTTCAAAGTTGACCATGAGTCTAGAGTTATAAGGGAACTCATTGTCTTGAGTTGAAGAAGAATCTATTGAGCTGCTGCTCCTATAAAAACTCTGTTCTTTCTTTTTCTCAGGCTTTGTGGGTTGTCTAGCTTGGATTTTGCAACCCTTTATTTAAGTTTCTATAGGATAGCTTGATAATATTTTTGTGTGGCCCCAGGCTCAGGCAGTATACCATTGAGAGTACCTTATCTCCAAACTGTCCATTAATAACCCAAAGTTGTTGAAAAAGTTTTGGACAGGAGGCAAAGGTGGCATCCGCAAGCCATTAGTCACAACCAAAAAGATGTTCAAGATTATCCTGGGTTGCCCAACAGATAGTTCGTTTTTTGGTACCAACACTATCACCAAATTAGATTAAAGTTAGTTTTACCATCTATAGTAACCTTCTGTTCATTGGTAAAAACCAAATCCTAAATGAACTTTGCACTTGGATCAATATCTATATTTTCTTGTTTTATATTAGCAACAAACTTCTGTAGGGTTGGAATAGAATCAACTTTTAAAATCTACATGGGTTCCAAGTGGAGAAAAGCACTACTGATTACTTCCTGATTTGGTGTCCCTCATAGAGGCCACTGGTCTGGACAAGAAACCATTTGTGAAAACGGTTAAGAATATCCTTTGGCATCTGTGATTAGTGTGTTCACCTTGACCAAATCAATGACTTTCTATTTCCATAGGTTGTTAATATAGCCTTGAAGTTTTTGTTTCACATCAAAACTAATAAATGGGCCTGTCCTTCATTGCATCTTCACATTGAATTTGTAACCTTTATGGTACCAGGAAGTAGAAAACTTACTTGACATCAAAATAATGAATCTTTGAGGGGTTACTGGTGGTTTAAATTCATTTACTTCTCTAGCTGGGCTTGGTGAATTCACTTACCTCAGACTGGATTCACAAATAAATGTAGTTTTTCTTTCATTTTTCAATAGTTTACTTGATCTCTTTTTTCTTGAAGTTAAAGGAGTTAACAATACAGATTTCGTGTGTCTGTGATGTTAAACCTAGATTATGAGCTATCAGCCCAGTCTTTAAGTCCTTGTTTCTAGAGAGTTGGTTGTCTAAGTGAACTTCATCCCTTTGCAAGTTCACAAAAAAGTGTACAGTTTAAAAGCTACTACCTGAATCACTTTCATTGTTGTCTATATCTTTTTCAGGGATAACAGAAAAAACAGAAAGAAAACAGGCAGTGACTCTCTTTGTTCCTGAGTTAGGTGATGGTTTTCTTCATCTTAAGTTGCTTGTTTTGAACTCTGAGCTAGTTCCTTTGCATTTTATTGGGCTCTGGTATTTACTTAGGCTGATCCAGAAGACTTAGATTTGGAAGACTTTATTTAATTTGTTAAAACCATTGCATATTGTTGTTTTCTTTTTTGTTTTATTTTTATCTTTATATTAAGAAAACAAAAAAAGATTCAAAAATTTGGGTTGTAATGTAACAGAATGGGTGGAAAATTTTAACTCACAATCTGAAGATCAGGTTCAAGACTAAAATCCAATTTAGAAACTAATTAAAATGAAAGAATTTTGAAATAGTTGCAGTAAGAATTTGATATGTTTCACTATTGGGCTTTTAAATAAATAGTAACAAGGTAAAAGCAGGCTAAAAACTCTCTGTATTTAAAAGAGCCATAAAGAGGTTTTTACTAATAAATTTTAAGATTTAAAAATTCAGAATTGGTTAAAATTCTAGTGTTGATAATTTTTATTATGCGGATATAAATTCTTCATATATGCCACTTCATTATTTTTAATACTTTAAATAAGAAAAGCAGCTAAAATTCAATGTTTATCAATTTTGCCATATTTGCTTTTAGCCCTTTTTAAAAAATAATTGAATTTGAACTTATTATTTGTTGAGATTTGATACCATAAAATTTTTAAATGACACTATCAGAAGATTTTTTAATTTATTTAATTTTAATACTACTACTTTGTATTAAAACTAGATATATCATATAACAATGAGACACCCACATTATGATGACTTTAAGTCTAAATTAACATATTTTAGGGTCTTGACAAAAAGAAAATTGTTTCCTATTATATTAGAAAAACACTTTTATCTAGCCAGTGAAAACTAAAAAATTATATTAAAACTTTAAAAATTTAATTTGTTATACATATGCATAAGAAGATAAAAGATAGTAAAAAAACTATAGGTACCACTTAACTAAAGACCTCTGTCACTTAATTTTTTGAAGATTGAATTTTTGATATAACCAAGATTCAATTTAGTCATAACAATCAATTTTGAGTTTCTCCAGTTATGAAATTTACAAATTCTGTGCTTACTAATATAGAAGCGAAATTAACACTCAAGCAAGATGACCATTTTGATTGTTGAAATTCTTGATCATCACTTAAGCACAGCTTAATAGATTG
>CAOJZF010000052.1:0-50553 GCA_948465475.1 Thalpophila matura
AAAAATAAAGAACTTTGCATTAATGGTTTGGTCTTTCTTGAATCCCTAGAGAAATTCTGTGACCCACCTCTTCCTCCCTTGAAATATCCCAAGGCTCTCTTAAATTACTCTCAGGGAAGTAAATTTGTTGAATTTTTTTTTAAAAAACTTAATTGCTCCCTCCAATGCTTAGTACTGGACCCTATTTGGTTTACCCAGTTATCTAATCAGTGTCTTGGTCATCAGATCTGCTTGGCCCTTATCCCCCAACCTCAACCCAAAAATTTTGATAAACTATTATGAGAAGCCTCTTATTTTGAAGAAGCCTTCACCCAGCCTCTCAAACTTCCCAGCTCTCCTCTTACTTCTCTTTGTATAGAGTCCAATTTTCCATCTCAAGGAGAAAGTAATCTAACCCCTTATTAAAGCCCCAGACGTATGTTGGTTAATTGCCCTTCCTCTTGCTTTATAGAATACAACAAACCTGGCCACTTTGGTTATAAGCGCCTCATTTGCAAGAACTTTTTGGCTTTCCAGAACCCTAGAACCCCAGATTCTCTTACCCCATCTAATTATCTAAACACTGATTCTTCTTATTTTGTTATTATTGAAATTAAGACCGTTATTAAAGATAGTTTTTTAGATACTTGGTCTTTGTTTGACACAGATGATTTTGATAATTATACTACTTTGTATTTTGACAATTTCTCCCCTAGTTGCACATCTAATGTAGAGTTTGCAAATGGATAAATTACTAGGTTAAGAGTAATTAATGACCCCACACCTGTACAATTTCAAGATAAAGGGCTTCTTTTAAAACTTTCTGTTATGGACAAACTTATATTCCTAGTCATACTAGGCACTTAATGGTGTTGTAAAACTAACCCCAGAATTAACTTAGAGAATCAAAAAATACACAAAAAATATGCATATCAACTATATCTCAATATGATAGAAGATGCCCAACCACAAAAGCTGCTCACTATCAGTAATTTTCTGTTATGATTGTTCCTACTACCTTTTCTAAGGCTTGTGAATCTTTCAAGACCCTATCTCACCACTCAATACTCAACTTTTATCTTTGGTTAAAAGAAGGCTCCACTTTTCCTAATCAAGGAACAACATACCCAATTTGCAGAGATTACAAAGATTCTTTGTAAACTTTTACTTATTGTGAAATATTCACAAGCTACACTTGTGCATATTTCTAAATATTATGATCAGCCTATGTGATTATAATAAATAGTATAAAATATCTTAGGCATAGGCAATAATTTAAGCCTTTGTTTTAAATAACTAATAAGGATTGAATAATCCAATTAATTGATTCATCTAATAGATCCAACCACATGATGAAGGCCAATAATCAACTGCCATAATAATCAGTTCAGGCGAAATAATACATGGTTTTATATTGAATTAATTGATAATATAATGATCATTCTGATCAAAGGTATTTAATTCCAACTTTATTTTACTAAATAATTATTATAGACAATGAACTTGGCAAGGATGTAGCCAATTACCTATTCTTGGCAAGAACCTAATTTATTATCAACTGAATCAAACAACTACTAATTTCAAGCACGCTCTCGGCAAGGAATACCAATATGTTTGATTCTTGGTGAGAACATACAACAAGCTCAATTCTCGCCAACTCCCTGCTTTTATTTGGATTCTTGACAAGAACTCCCACCTAATTACTAGGATGATTATAACTTTAATCAGAGCTATATCTTATTAACAAATATTATTCCAGTCAAACCTAAAGGATGACAACCCAAGTACCTATGATGGCTTATTCCTATAAGCATCCTCAACAAGATTACACTAAAATCCCAAATACTCAAGACTGGTTAAAGTCAAGACAATGATAAGATTCTTTGATAATTACTATGTTATGGTACTATTCAGACCAGGGGACTTAAGTCTTCAACATAGTACCTCACTAAATATTTCAAAGCCTAGATTCTCCTTCCCTTCAACTATAAAACCCCCCTTATTTCCCCCAAAATAATCATCATTAAATACAATTTTCTCTAATAACTTTTCCTCTCTTGGATAATTAGAAATAAATAAACTCTTCTCTCTTCAATAAGCAATAAGAAATAAGCTACCCCTGAATTCTATTAAAGTCAAGTCTTAGCCTAAGACTGACATAAGGAAATTACAGCTAGAACTAGCTAGAAAACAGGAACTATCCACAGAAGAGAACCTTTGGTACTAGTCTTCATACTATTGACCACTTCAAGACCAAGCCATTTAAGCCAGCATCTCTGTAGAAGTTTCACACTTATAAAAATCCTGAAAAAGGGGACTTTCTTGCCCTATTTCACTTCCTTTGCCTCTCCACTTCTGTTTGTTCCTAAACCTGATGAATCAGCCTGTCCTTGTGTCAATTATTTTGGCTGAACTAGGTTGGGGAACCTGACTGTTTGCCCCCTTACTTATGTAAAACATTTAGAGAATGATTTTGGGCTCCAAAGAATTTTCCAAAAGGACTTAAAAAATGCTTTCAATCGAATTTTGGTCTCCAAGGCCAGCAAGAGGTGGACAGCTTTCTGTTGTTTCAGAGGCATGTTTAGGTATAAATCAAGCTTTAGGGTTGAGAAGCACCCCCTCCACCTTCCAGAGAATGATTAGTTTGATTTTGGGATAGTTACTGGGTAAATGTTGTGTGGCTTATCTAAATTGTAATCTATTTTTCTATCCTGACATCAAATTAAATAAAATATATGTACCCAGATTCTCTAAAAATACAAAAAAACATTCTGTGTCTCAAACATTAAAAACGCGATTTTTCCAAACCCAAAGTACTGTTCTAAAAAACCATCATATTCTGTGATAGACACGCCATTTTACCAGACAAACTTAAGGCCATTTAGATATATCCTAATTTAGCCTCAAGAAATGAACTTTTCACATTCTTAGGTTATATTGGATTCATAAGGAAATGTAATTTAAATCTCAGTGGAGTCCTCAAACCATTGAAGTACATGACCAAGGCAGGACCCTTCAAGTTGTACTCATCTTCTCACTTGGATTCTAAATAGTGAAACAACTTTCTCAGACCCTGCAGTCCTCTGTCACCTGTATTCTTCTTGCCCATTTATATTTGAGTTTGATGCTAGTGACTTTGCAATAGGCTTTCAACTCCTCTAGGAAGAGGAGGATGGAATAGCCTATCCAGTAAGCTATTATAGCTCTAAGATAAACAGAGCATAGCTAAATTACCCAATCTACAATAAGGAAATGCTGTTAATTAAAGAAGCATTAAAACATTGGTAGTAACTGTTAACAGGCATGTGAAACTTCTACAGAGATTCTTGCTTGTATGTGTTAGTTCTGGATGTGGTCACTAATATGAAGACTAGTACCTAGGTTCTTTTTCTGTGGTAAGTTTATGTCAAGCTAGTTATAGCTAGTGATTTTCTTATATTCTTAATGTAAATCTTTGGTCAATACTTAACTCAAGCAAAGAAGTAAGATTTCAGATCAGCAATGGTAGCAAGTAAGATAGAGAGAATTTTAAATATTTTGGGGGTTTATATATCTGAGGGGAAAAGAATCTAGGCTTCAAAGACATTGTTGAGAAACTGGGTTGAGATCACAAGTGCTTTATTCCTGGTAGTACTATAACATAGTAATTACTAGAGCATCTTATCATTGTCTTGATTTTTACCAGTTTTAATCATTTTATTGTTCAGGTATAATCTTGTTGAGGATACTTATATGAATAAGCCATTACAGTTACTTGGATCACCATCTTTAGTTTTGCCTGTAATGATATTGTTGATAAAATATAGTCTTGATTCAACATATAATTATCCTAGTAAATAGTAGTGGGTTCTTGTTACAATTGAGATATAAATTGGGCTTGACAAGAATTAGACTTATCAAGGTTTGTTGTTAATTGTGTGCTTGAAGTGGCAATCATTCAATATTTGGGTTAATGATGTCTTCAAATCAGTGTTCTGTTATATTATAGGTCCTTGTCAAAAAAAGGTCCTCAATTGTGTTCTTGCCAAGTCTGTCACTCTATTTAGATCTATCATTGAAATATTATTGTATTTAGTTTCCTTCAATGAGAATATTATTAATATCAATAACTAATTATATATAGTCCTTAGCATTATTTTTCCTAAACCAACTTTTAATATAATTGGATGTTCTTGTCAAGGATTTGTCCAAACGTGGATTCTTGCCAAGTATCAGTCTCTTTTAGTTGGTTAATTATTTGTTGGGTCAGAAAGTTATATTAATTTATTTTTGTTAGTAATTATGAAATAAAGGCTTAATTTATTGCATATGCCTAAGTTAATATTGTACTATCAATAATAGTCACGTAGACTAATAATATATAGAAATAACACAAGTTAAGCTTAGAATATTTCACACTTCCCCCATATGATTAGTCAATGGGGTGAAGATAACTAGTTATAGTTTATCTTCAAAGAGTTTCTCATTGTAACTTTATTATCACAATACAAATTCCTATACAAACTTTTTTACACTATCAACAAATTTTTAACTCATTTTTTGGTTCTATCAAAGAGGGTGAGACCAAAAATTTTATTACAGAAACATTTGTACCTCAATTTACTTTGATCCTTGCTTTTTGCTTAAATACCAAGGTTCCTTCAGAAAAACGGGCTCATTTAGTCATTTTTAGTGATAAAATCACTCAATTAATTATGTGTGCTAGTCACTGTGCTGTTCTTAATAATTTTTGGACTATAGCTGCTTGTAAGAGTGCAAATTGCTTGTTGGAAGGTGCTGGAGTCATTACCAACAACATTGGAAGGGACCATACTTATCCTTTTTTTTCTCAGTGGGAGCTATCAGAGGACAATCTGCTCAACCTGGAGTAGCTGATTGTTATCAAAGGGGTGGAATTACTCTTCCAATATAACACTATGGATCTGATGAGGGGAGAAGGTCCTACTGTTCCTCTTGTTTTATATCATGAGGATCAGCATGCAGATTGTATATTCTTTTTGAGTAATGTTAACAAGTTAGGGGAGAGGTTCAACCTCTTCATCATTTGTTGATATCTTAAGGTAACAACTGAGAATTTCCATAAGAGATTGTTTAAATAAATGTCTTGGTTGGAGGTCCCTGATGTCCCAGTACTCCTGTTTATGCTATTTGTTGGAAGGTATTTCCTTTTCTAGAGTTAGTGTTCTGTCTTTAGAGCCTGGAAGTCAACTTTACTTGGTGTTCTATCTTAATTTAGAAAATTGGGCTTGCCACAACTTTACCAGTTACTTTACCAACTTTTCTACAGAATCCTTTAAGTTCCTGGCACAAAGGCATTGTTGTTTTGATACAGTAACCATGAATACTATAGGCCATGCTATTTTCCATATCAGTAAACAGCCTTGTACTTTAGAGGAGTATATGCCTAGTTTGTGGCAAGTTGTTATTCAGTTAATGAATGCTTCTGCTTCTGGCTTGCGAGGTCCTTATCAGTACATTGATAACTTTATTATGGATTGTTTAACCCTTACTGGCTGCTTCTCTATAGTTCAGAACCATTAACAGTTGGCCCTACAAGAGAACAATATTGTGCTTCAAAAAGTTTGATTTGACTTGTCTCCTCCTATCTGTTGTAACTTGTTAAGTATAGTAACAGTTGTAGCCTGGATCTGTTGTTGGTTGGATTGGGATGCATGGATCTGCAAGGAGATAGAAGCAGGGCTCCCAGCAAGGGATGGATTTGAGGCAGAGTGGCTGATTCTTCAAAGGGTAAACCAAAGTGGGGGAGGGACTAGGCAAGCTACTAATTACTGTCAGTAGGAGATAGATGTTTGTGAGGAAGAAGGGAATAGACGTTCTCAAAGGAGAACTCAATAAAGTTTTATTTGCTTATTTCTTTTCTCCTAAATATTGTTTTGTTTTTAAATTAGTATTTTTTTATATATTTAGTATGTGCTCTATTGACAAACTTTTTGGTAAAAATATCCTTTAAAGTATAAAAATCCCCCAGTCTTTTCTATGATTTCCATAAATCCATTCCTTAAAATAGATAGCTTATTAATCCTTCCAAATCCTCTATATTGGTATTACATTACTTGTTCTCCTACAGAAAATGATCTTATAGGATGCCTAGACAGAGCGGCTTTATTGTGAGCTTTTGTCTTTCTTAACAATAGGCTGGGTCAGGCCTCTGTTTGCAAATTCACTAGAGTATTGTATAGTTGTTTTAGGTAATTGTAATAGCTTAGGGTATATGATTACTTAATTAAAGTGTATAGCAATGGTGGTAAAGCTGGTTTTTGACCATATAGTAGTTGGTAAGGAGTATATTTGATGGAGGAGTGGTAGCTTATATTGTAAGCAAAGATAGCTGATTAGAAATGATTACAACAATTAATAAGTTAATTTACCACTAGTTTCCTTAGTGTCTGTTCTAATTGGCATTGACTATTTCTACTGTTCCATTGGATCTAGGATGGTATGGAGTGATCAGTACTTCTCTGATTGCCATCAGTTAATTTAACTTAGGTAGGACTCTACCCAAGAAGTCAGTAGTGTTATCAGTTGATAAAAATTGGTGACAGCCAAATCTCTATATTATTCTTGTGCAGATCTAGAAACAGTCCTTGCCCCTAAATCTTTCACTGATAAAGATTCTACCCACTTAGCGAGGTGATCTATGACACTATTACGTGTATTATCCCTATAGTGTTTGGTGGCAGTGGTCCTATTAAATCCATAGACATAGTGTGCCATGCAAATCTAGGATTAAATAATTCATAGGTAGTGGAAGTTTTAGATCTAACTTCTGACTGACAGGCTAAACAAGAATTAATATTCTGTAACATCAGAGCCAATGTTTTCCCTGTGATAATCTTTATTTATTTGTTCCATAGTCCTAAGCACGCCTCCATGCCCATTGAGTAGATGTGCTACTTTTATCACTTCAGGTCTGATGGATGGTCTTAAAAACATATAATATCTACCATCTAACTCCTTGAACAGTTATCCCTTTTGATAGGTAGTGTTTTCAGAAAATTCACCTAGGATCTGTTTAATCTCTAGAAATTCATTATCCTACTCCTTAGGTTGATTTATCAGGTTATAGAGCTTATCTGGTTCTGGTATCAGAGCATAAGTACTAAGCAGCCTTGATAGTCCATCAGCATTCTGATGCTTTGAGCCAGCTCTATTTTTCATAATGTAATCATGGGTTAAAGTTTATAGCCCGTCTAGCTAATCTTCCTTCTGTTTTCTTCTTTTTCTTTATATTTCAAAGAGATGAATGATCAGTGACTACTTTAAACTTAGTCCAATGTAGATATACCCTGAATTGCTGAAAGGAGTAAGTCACTGCTTTTTAAAGTAGAGTTACATTGTAATTTCTCATATCTTAAATGAGCGTCCTAGAAGTAGTCAACTAGATTTTCTTCTCCTTGCTCAATGATCTGAAATAAAACACCACCTATAGCTGTTAGATAGACGTTGGTTTGTGCTATGAAACGTTTATTAAAATTTGGATACATCAGTACTATAGCATTCATTAGTTTCATCTTCAATTAGTTGAAGGCTTTGGTGCTTTCTTTATTCCATAGTAAATGCAAATTTCCTCTGATGAGATGATATGAGAAAGGGGCCTGGCTAGTTTTAAAAATTTGGGTATGAATCTTTGGCAACAATCTATCCTTTCTAAAAACACTTGAATGTTACTTTTGTTTTAAGCTTGGCCACTTTCTTGATGGTTTTCAATCTGCTCTTTTGTGGTTGAAAGACTGCCTGGTTTATGATATAACCAAGTCATTACAATTGTTTTTTGAAGAAGTGGCATTTTTTAGCCTTCAATTTCATATTATTTTTGGATAGCCTATGAAATACCTCTCTTATGTTTAGATGTTCACTGAAAGTCTTAATAAAACATTTATTTCATTCAGATATACTATTACATGACGTTTTTAGATCTGAGAATATGTTATCCATGGTTCTCTGGAATGTGGCTGGAGCATTACATAGTCCTTGTGGCATTCTGGTGGGCTGGAAAAGTCCTTAGGTGTTATGATGGCCGCTTTTTACTGGTCCTTCTCAGGCAAGTCTATTTGCCAATAATTGCTAAGTCCATGGCACTAAAGTAATTTTCTCCGCCTATTCTATCTAGTGCATCTGATATGCTAAATAAAGGATAAACTTCTTTCCTAGTTATCTCATTGAGACGTCTGTAATCTATCACTACCCGGTTTTTCCCATCATTTTTCTTAACTATAAGGATTGGTGACAACTAAGGTGATTTAGAGGGCTTGATTAGTCTGGCTTCAAGTAACTTGCTAATTTCTTGATTAACTTCTGTGTCACCAGCTTGTGAATTTCTTATTGGCCTGCTCTTGATGGGCAAATTGTCCCCGTTGTCAATGTTATGAAGTACATCCTCAGCAACTCCCAGGTCATGTTCATTCTTAGAGAATATTGATTAAAATCTTTAAAAAGTTCTATAGCCTTCTCTTAATCTTCCAAAGATTTACTAACTAATTGATTTCTATGGATTTCAATACATACTGATTGCTCAGGATGATCCTTAAGACCCATGTCTGCAAAGGTTCCATAGGGTTTTACATCTAGTATCTCTGAATCTGCTATGATAATTAGGAATCTTGTTATTCGGTTCCTTTTTATATCTATAGAACATTCAGTGAGGTTCCCTAGTATGAACTCTAATGGTTCACTATTGTTAAAAAACAATCCAGGGGCTACCCATGGCTCCTTGAGAGCTCTAAACTTGGGATTCATAGATTTCCATGTGTTCCAGGAGGTAGCTGCAAGGTTAATCCAAAGGAGACAATCTTCTGAGAATCTGCTGGGATCTTAACTAGTTTATGACTCCTTATAGGGATTTCTTTATTGCAACTAAAATCTACCAGTAGAGACTTGTCCTTCATAGCTTCCTTGATTTAGTGAACTGGTATCACACCATAATCATATATAATAGTAATTATCTGTCTCTTTGGAAGATCAGCTCCAATTTTTTTATACATGGGGACTGTAATTCCCATAATAGTGAATGTCCCTTGTCTAAAATCAGCTGTGGATAAGTATTGTACCAAGGAAGAGGTTCCAGGGAAATGTCTAACCATCATATCTAACAGGATATCTGGAGCACTTATTTTCATGCTGCCAACTCTGAGAGGTAGAGCGCTATATGCTCCTAAGGCAGTGGTGTCATGACCCCAAAGTTGCATTACCAAGGCCTGAATCTTACTCAGGGGTTAGGAAAGTCAAGCCAAAGTGGTTACTGCAAACAGAACAGCTTTGCTGACTACCTTAACCACCAAAGAAGATTGGGACATACTAGCCCCAAAGACCAGGAGTGAGCACACTGGTATCATGGTGTTGAGGGCTGGAACCACTGCTAGTGGTTCAGCTATGGTTGTTGAGTATTTATATTACTGAATCTTAGGTTGTAACACTAATAATGAATAAAAGGTACAAGATAAAGTGATATAAGGATCTTTATTATAATAATAAATAACAAAAAAAACTAAGTCAAAGGAGACCAACAACCTTTCTGAAGGAATTTCTCAAAATTTATCTGTGAGAAATTCCGAGATCTAAGATTTTGAGATTTTGTGTAACCTCACTGGCCCTAGGAACGCCTTAATGAAGTATTTATGGGATTTGGTGCTAGTATCGTTTACCTTAATAATGGTGATTGAGTCTAAACCGGATAAAAAGTCTATTGGGACCACCAGGAGAGTCCTTGAGGTCCATGACATTACCCCCCAGACTTTTGGACGTTAGGGATGAGTGGTAAGACAATATGAGATGCTGGCAATTGCTGCAGTCCTCTTCATTCTGCCAAGTAGCTTCCTAAACTGGGTAGTGCTTCCATTTGACCAGGAATTGGTTCTTACACTTCACCGTTCTTTCCTTGAGAATCTTTTCTACTTCATATTTGTAACTAGGTTCTACCTGGGGCAAGGAGAGGTACCTGGGGATCTTCCCTTCAAATGGTTTGAGTAGGTTTTGATGGAACACAAATGGACCCTCCATGTTGATGGGAGGGCCAGTTCATAAGCCACAGAATTTATCACCTTCTTTACCTTAAACGGGCCTAGGAACTTGGGAGAGAATTTCTTGATCCCTAGCTTGAGCTTCAGGTTCTTGGAGTTCAGCATCACCCAAGCTCCAGCTTTAATCTCAGGACCAGGGGTTATCTTTAAGTCTGCTAATATTTTATAAGTCTGGCTGGCCTTGTTGAGGTTGTCCATCAATGTTGCTTGGGTTTTCATGAGAGTTCTGTGTATGTCTGTTGCTTCTAGATGAGAGGTAGGAATAGGAGGTTGGAAAACCACAGGGTTGTACCCATAGTTAGTGTAAAAGGGGGAGAACTTGGTTAAGTTGTGAGTTTTCCTGTTGTAAGTGAACATGGCTAATGGTAGCCAGTTCTGCCAGTCATCCTGCTCCTCAGTGGTGTAACAGCATAAGTAATGCTCCAAGACCTAATTGAGTCTTTCAGTTTGGCCGTCAGACTGGGGGTGGAAAGCTGAAGAAAGCCATTGTTTAATACCTAGCAATTTGGTAAGACTTGAGAAAAACTGAGACACAAACTGGGTGCCTCTATCTGATATGATCTCTTGGGGTAGGACATATCTGGAGAACATCTCTTTTAAAAAGATGTTGCTGGATTCCTTTGTAGTGATTGTCTTTAGGTAGGGGAAGAATTCCGCCCATTTGGTGAACCTATCAACTACCACCATGATGGCATCAAAACCGTTTGACAGGGGGAGGTCCATTATGAAATCTACACTAATGGAAGACCAGGGGGCTTCCGGAACTTTTAGGGGTAGTAAGAGTCCAGTAGGCTTAGAGGTAGAAGGTTTGTTCCTTGAGCATGATAAACAGTTCTTGACATGTTCTTTACTGACTTTTTGAGGCCCATCCAAATGAAGTTGCTTGATAAGCGAAATAGTACCTGATATCCCAGGATGTCCAGCAAGTATATGATTGTGACATTGTTCTATCACTTTTGTCCTTAATCTACCTTCTGGAACCCATAGTAGGCCCTTATAGTATAAGGCCTGGTTTGTGACAGTGAAGTCCCCTACCTTATTTGCTGAAGTGGCAGCAGCTACTTCTGTTATCTTACCAAGAGAAAATTGATCCAGAACTTGTGCTTTAATGATTTTGCTGAACAGGGGGGAAAGTGGCAATTCTATATTGAACAAGGACTCAGGAAGAAGTGTTACATTATTGAAAACGTCTAGTTCCTTAGGATTGTATAGATGTACTGGATCCCTACTCAATAAGTCTGCTATGACATTTAGTTGTCCCCTCTTGTACTCAATGACAAACTTGTAAAGCACTAGCTCATAGTGCCATCTAGACTGCCTCTGATCTAAACGTTGAGGGGATTTTAAATACTCCAAAGACTTGTGGTCTGACCTGATTGTGACTAGGCGTTGAGCATTTTGCAGGTGGTGCTGCCATTCTTTAAGTGCGCTGATAATTGCCAACATCTCCTTATCATGTACTGGGTAATTGGTCTTGGCTGGTAGCATTTTTCTGGAAAAAAAAGCTACTGGGTGTTCTACCCCATCAACCCCTGCTTGCAGAAGGACAGCACCCACCGCGAAGTTGGAGGCATCAGTCTCTAAAACAAACGGTTTGGAGGGATCTGGAAGAGCTAAAACTGGAGTGCAAGTCATTAATTCCTTTATCTTATTGAAAGCAGTTTGGTGTTCCACCTCCCAAGAGAAAGGAATCTTGACAGAGGTAAGCTGGGACAAAGGAAAAGCAATTTCAGACAAATCTTTAGCATATCTGCGTAAAAAATTGACAGTTCCCAAGAAAGAGCGCAATTCAGTCCTATTGGAGGGTACCTTCTAGTTGACCACTGCTGCCACCTTGTCAGGGCAGGCTACTTGACCATTGCGGAATATAATGTTACCTAAGAAGGATTTCTGCTCTTTAAAGAATTCACATTTGGACATTTTTAATCTTAAGGAACGGCTGTTCAGGGCCTTAAACATGTTATATATGTCCTTATGGTGTTGTTCTACAGAAGGTGAGAAAACCAGAATGTTGTCCAGGTAGGCAATGCAATAAGTGCCCACCAGGGAACCTAAGGTGTTGTCAATCATCCTTTGGAAAACTGAAGGAGCGTTCCCTAATCCAAAGGGCATAGATGTATATCCAAAGACTCCAAATTTGCACTTGAAAGCTGTATATTTACAAGAAGATTGGGTTACTGGGATTTGATGAAAAGCATCTTTCAAGTCGAGCTTAGAGTAAACCACAGAACCTGATATAGAAGAGATGATATCTTCTAGTAAGGGGAGAGGTTAGTTGTCTGTTTCTGTGACTGAGTTCAGTTTCCTAAAATCTACACAGACCCTCAGTTTGCCTGAAGATTTGGGAACTAGGATTACTGGGCTGACAGTTGCAGACTTTGATGGTACAATTATACCTGCTGCTAATTTCTCTTCAATATACATTTAAAGGCTTCTCAATTTCTTCTGGTCAAGAGAGTAAATTGGGCTGCACATGTATCTTTCAGTGTTGGGTTTAAATTTTATTGAAAAATGGAGATCTTCTGGTATGTTGGGAGTAACATTCTTGTTAAATAAGGGTTTGAACAAGTCCATAGTAAGTTGAGTGGGTTCAACTTTGTTGGAGAGGGTGTTGATAGAGGTGTTGTCCTCTGACATAGGGTCGTTGATCTCCAAGGTGAGGTAGTGTACTTTGCCTCCCTCTCTTACTTCAACCTGACCCTTACCCAGGTCCACTATAGGTTTGCAAATCCTCCACCAATCCATACCCAATATTACTCTATAAGATAACCCCTTAACAACCCTAAACCTAGAGTAAAAGCTAAACGTTCCTATCTTAACCAAAACTTTTTCCTTTGTAATAAAGAATTAACCTTTACCCCATTAGCCAGAGTGATGTAAGAGCACTGAAGAGTCTCTACACCTAAACTCTGGGCAAGGCCTAAGCTCATATATTTTGATGTTGCTCCAGTATCAATCAAAGAAAAAAATTTATTTAAACTTAGACTAGGAAAAGAAGAAGAAAGAAAAAGATAGGAAGAACGAGTATTTTATCCCTTAGTCTTAGATTGTAAGTAGAAATGTTACCCAAGGACTCTTTTTGGCCTGATGTAGAGCTTTCTATATCCTTCAGGTCTTTGTATTCTCTAGAAAAGTCAGGTTTCATACCCCTTACAGTAAGGACGGAAAGCAGTTCTGGTCTCAACCCTTCAAAGAACAATTCAGAGCATTTCTCAGGATCTAGTCCAGATCTCTGTGACAAAAGGTTGAATTTCTCATGATACTGGGCTACTGTTAGATCTTCCTGGGTGAGGTTTCCTAAAGCCTTAATGGCTTGGGATGGGGCCATAGGAGGGACCAAGTTGTTCTGTTTAAACTCTTTTAGAAACAGGGGGAAATCGGTTTTGAGGGCTAAGTTCTGGAGCAGAAGTTCCAGAGCCGTCTGTCTGTGAGCTGAGGGAAAGACTTTTAATAGTCTTCTAAATTTCTCTTGGTCATTAAGCTGTTGACCATAGATTTCTTCCAAGGAGAAATCTACCAAAAAATTATTAATGATCTCTTCAATCTTACTCTTGTTGGGAGAAGTTGAAATAGGGAGAGAAGTCACATTGTTAATGTTGATGCTGTTGTTATTGTTGATGGGTTTAGTTGGTGAACGTAACCAGGACCAAGTGAGCTCTATGAACAATAAAGTAACTACCAGGGAATTGCAGACCAGGTAAAAGTGTTGTCTATCCTGGTACCATGCTGCTTTATTTTAAAAAGTAGCAGAAAACAAGAGAGGTTGGTCTCTAGTGTCATAACCCTAAAGTTGCGTTACCAAGGCCTGAATCTTACTCAGGGGTTGGGACAGCCAAGCCAAAGTGGTTACTGCAAACAGAACAGCTTTGCTGACTACCTTAACCACCAAAGAAGATTGGGACATACTAGCCCCAAAGACCAGGAGTGAGCACACTGGTATCATGGTGTTGAGGGCTGGAACCACTGCTAGTGGTTCAGCTATGGTTGTTGAGTATTTATATTACTGAATCTTAGGTTGTAACGTTAATAATGAATAAAAGGTTCAAGATAAAGTGATATAAGGATCTTTATTATAATAAAATAACAAAAAAAACTGTCAAAAGAGACCAACAACCTTCCTGAAGGAATTTCCCAAAGTTTTATCTGTGAGAAATTCCGAGATCTCAAGATTTTGAGATTTTGTGTAACTTCACTGGCCCTAGGAACGCCTCAATGAAGTATTTATGGGATTTAGTGCTAGTATCGTTCACCTTAATAATGGTGATTGAGTCCAAAACGGATAAAAGTCTATTAGGACCACCAGGAGAGTCCTTGAGGTTCATGACAAGTGGTGTTTTCTTTTCCTGCTGTGCCAAATTTTTTATCTTACTTTATATTTGGGTCTAGTTTGATCTTCCTCATGAGTCTAGTGGAGATTGTATTTCCAGGTGCTTCTGAATCAACAACTTCTTTGACCTTAACCTTGTTACCCACAAATCAATATGAGAGCAGGTTGAGCTATCTGGTACAGCAAAGATGTTATCAGTTTTTGAGAATTGATCTTAGAACTTATCAAGTCTTTAGCCAAAGAAGTACTGGTTTAGTCATTTTATCTATAGGGAACATTATGAAGCCATGATTAAATAATTAATTAGGTAGGTCTTCATTGTCCATAAGAGAGAATAGTCTTTCTGACTCCAAAAACTTGTGATTATAGGGTTTTGCAGCCTCTTTCTCAGCTTCCAGCAGGTTTTCCTGAGATAGTTGCTGTTGTGATCTTGATACAGCAAGTATTTCCTGACTAGTAGTATGGTAGATAGATTAGTTAGTGAAGTCTTCATCACTAGCAACATGAGAACTTGGTAATTTAAGTTTCTCATCCTCACTGAGATTCCCCAAATCCTCTATACTACATTCCTTAGAAACATCAAGATAAGCAAAATAAAAGATATCACTTATTCATTATAGTTGTTTCTTCTTTTTCAAGGAGTAAGGCTTGGCCTTCTGTGGCCTCTTCTTCTGGCAGTTGCTGTTTTTGTGTCCCTTTACCCAACAGTTCTCACAGAAGTCACCAGGGGCTTCTTAGCCTCTTTTAAGCTTAATTTCATAGTGTTCTGAACGCTTGGAGGGTTGGAAGGTGGGTTCATGCCCATATCCCCATATATACTTGGAATTGGTAGTGGTATGAAGATCTCCATTTGAAAACTCTTCACTTGAGGAGAATTCAGATTCAAGGTTGAAAAGAGCAGTGTCATGCTTATCACTTCTGTTTTTCTTCTTCTTCTTGGTCTCAAGGGTCTTCTTAGAATGATCTCTCTTAGGTTTGAATTAGTTGTCATCATCAAAGCTGTGTTTCAGGCTCTTCTCAGGTGTATTTATGGGCAGTCCTGTTGTCTCTATGACAATTTTTTATATGTCATCCTGACTTCTAGAAGTGGTCTTATTAGCTGACTGGTACATCTTGAGTTCCTGTTGTCTTCTTTTTCCTCTACTACTACCCCTATAGTGAGCACCAAATTAAACTTCCACAGAGATGCTTGCTTGTAGTGTTAAATCTAGAGGTGGTCACTAGTATGGAGTCTAGTACCTAGGTTTTTTTTCTGTTGTAAGTTCATGTTAAGCTATTTATAGCTAGTGAGTTTCTTATATTTTAATGTTAGTCTTTGGTCAAGACTTAACTATCAAAGAAGTAAGCTTTAAGAGCAGCAATGGCATTAATTGAGAGAGAGAATTGTATTCTTGTTTTGGGGAAAAATTAAGGGTTAATATAGCTGAATGGGAAGGAATTCTAGGCTTTAGAAATATCTATGAGGTACTAAATTGATATCCTGAGTGCCCTAGTCCTGGTAGTACTATAACATAGTTATTATCAAAGCATACTATCATTGTCTTAAATTAACTAGTCTTGAGCATTTTTATATTTAGGTTTAATCTTGTTTAGAATGCTTATAAGCATAAGCCATTATAGTTGCTTGGATCACCATCTCTTGGTTTTTACTAGATTAATATTGTTTATAAGATATAGTCTAGATTCAATATATAATTATCCTAGTAGAATGTAGTGAGTGCTTGTTGAGAATTGGAATATAAATTGGGTCTTGTTAAAAATCAAAATTGTCTAGGTTTTCATTGAGTGCGTGCTTATAATGGTAAATTTAATATTTGGGTAAAGGATGTCTTCTTTAAATCAATATTCTGTTATATTATAGGTCCTTGTTAAGAATAAGTTCTCAATTGCATTCTTGCCAAGTCCTTCACTTCAGATAGATCTAATAGCAAAATAGGGTTGGATTTAAATGTCTATAATGAGAAATTCTTTTAATATCTTTTGTTAATATTTAGTCCTTAGCATTGTATTGCACAAACCAATTATCAGTATAATTAAGGGTCCTTGTCAATTATTTTTCTGCAGGTGAATTCTTGTTGAGTATTGGCCTCTATCAAAGGATTAATTTTTTGTTGGATCAAATAGTTAGATCATTTAATCCTTATTAGTAATTATAGAATAAAAGCTTAATTTATTGGCTTTGCCTAAGTTTTTATTTTACTGTCAATTATAGTCACATAGACTAATTTTAGTATATAGACATAACACAAGTGTAGCTTGTAAGTATCTCACAAGGCTTTTGTATCCCTATCACAATTTGCACTGATCATAAGGCTTTAGAATACTCTAAGCCCCCACAATGGCTCAATATAAGACAGGCTTCCTGGATTCAGGATCTCAGTCTGTTCAACATTACAATCAACTGCAAGGAAGGTAAATTAACCTAATTCCTGATCTACTATCCCAATCCCCATTTTAAACTAACCTTGCAAGAAATGGAGAGAATAAACACCCACATTATGCTTCAATATTTTCATTCACTTATATTTCTTCTTGGATTGATAATTTTCCTCTACTGACCAAAATTCTACTAGAAAAAATTGTAATATTTGGATCTCAATATAAACTGGAACACCCCATTCAGTTCTTTTTAAGGAAACCATAATGACCACAACTTTGTCTGGGTTTCTATTAAGGAGCTCCAAATCAAGGTAACTACATCTTACCACAACAAATTGGTAGCAGGAAATCCCATAATCCGCAAAATAAGATAATTAGTACAACAAGACTATAACTGGAAAGGACTAGTGTCCATAATGGAATCCTATGTGAAGACATGCAACAAATGTATCCATACCAAACCCTCTAACAAAAATCCCAAGGGTTACTACAACCTCTACAGATCCTTAATTTGCCATACATTTCAATCTCAATTAACTCCATTATTAAACTCCCAAAATTCAAATGGTTATGACTTAATTATGGGTTTAGTAGATTGGATTACCAAATTTTCCACTTTTTTTGCACAACAAGAATCACAGAAAAATAAATAGCACTATTAGAAAATCAATTTGTCTTTAATTAACATGGTTTCTTAAAAAAATTGTTTCAGACAGACAACCTCATTTTACCCTGATATTCTGGAATGCCCCTGCAAGATTTTGAGGACAAAACCTTGTTGTTCTAAAGCCTACTGCCTACAATCAGATGGCTAAACAGATAAATTAAACAAAATCTAATAACAATGGTTATGGTTCTGACTTTTTTTCAAACAGAATGATTGGTGTGGCCTATTACCCATAGCAATGATGGCCTACAACTTTTCTCACACTAAATCCATAGGTAACACTCCATATTTTGCCAGTAAAGGTTACCACCTAATCATTTCATTCAATTAGCCAACCTTTAACCCTGCCCCTTCAGCAACCAAATTTTAAAAATACATGAGAATTGTCCACTTGGATCTCATAGCACACCTCAGAACAGCCATCTTGAGATATAAGAAACAGGCAGATTCACATTAAAGAGAATATCCAGAATTTGCCACAGAAGATTTTGTGATATTAAACACAAAGACCCCTAAGCCACGCCTCCCCACCATGAAATTTTATTCAAGAAGAGTGAGGCCCTTCCAGATTACAAATATTTGAACCTGGTGGCTGTGCAGATTGAGGTTCCATCCCACTGGGGAAAACATAACAGTTTCCATGTTTCTCACCTAAATTCATAAAAATAAAGAAACCCAATAAATTTTATTCAAGATCTTACAGCTACACCTGAGAAAGAATTCAAGGTGAATAGATCCTACTCTTGAAAGGTAGAGTCAATCAAAAAAGCTACCTTTTAAATAGAAGTACTATCCAATAGAAGACTCTTTTTAGTTAAAATTTTGAGACTGCAGAAGCCTTGATTGACTAATATACAATTCCAAAAAGAATAGAGGGGGGGTAATGTAAGGACTGGTCACAATCTTTTTAGTCTTAAAAGTTTTTCAATAACCCCAGTAGGTTTATCTCTCAATTCCTTTTTGTTTTGTATAATTTTGGCTCATTAGGTTCAAATCTTGACATATATGCACTATTTTGCTTCTCCTAGAATTGTCAATTTGCAAAACTGGATCCTTGCAAGTTGTACATTTTGGTACCCAGATTCTCTAGTAGTATTCTTAATTAGATACTTCAGATAATCCTTCCACTGGATTTTCATATTGCCTTCTCTCCAATCTACAGTTATCTGCTCCAATGTGGAGATCTTTTGATAATAATGTCCTTATTGACTACTTTATTAAAACTTTGCTTGCTATGATCTTTTTAATTGAAATTACTTAAATAAATAGATTCTTAAACTTATAAATATTATACATATATTTATTAATAGTATTTTATTTTTCTTTTAAGGATCTGCTATTGTCAATTCTCTCAGGTAATATCTTATTGTACTAATCAAATCATGTAGTTCCATGTTTGAATTTGTCAAACATCTTGTTTCTTCTCCAAATTTGGAGTTGACATTGGGTCATCTCCTTCTCACCTCTTCTCTGGGGATTTTCTCTATGATTTTCCCCCAGATTCTCACATTCCTTTTTAGCCAGAAAGCCTATGGGCCAGCAAATTGTGCCATTTCTTGAGAAATTATATCCCTTCTCTGGGGATTAATTCCTAGGATTCTCCCTACTAGATTTAGAAAATCTGTCATGCCCACCTTCTCTGATTTTGACAGTAATATAGTTTGATAAAGTTAAGTCTAATATGACAGATTAGGTACATCCTCAATGTAAGATAACAAGTATAAAACAATAACAAGGGGGACTGACATCAGATGATGAGGTTAGTAAGAAACTATAAATTTATATTAGGGTGATCTGTTAGATAGGAGTACATATGAACCTTCCTTGATAATCATAATTTTGATATTGAATCTATATATTATGTTTTAAAATTAAAGTTTTAACTCTTAGGATACCTAAATTGTAGTGAAATTGAATTTAAAGATAAATTTGGTTAATATGTACTAGAAATGTATCATACAAAAAGTTGCTTCATTGAAATATTGGTCTCATACTTAATAGATAAGAGGTGATGGATATCTAGGTTGGGTCAGGGTTTGTATTTCTAGTCTTAAGGGGTTGACTTAGTAGGATGAAAGGCAATGATAATATTTTTATTATAAATGAGTAGAGGAATTAAGTTTTATTTAATTTAAGAGGAGGGAGGGTAATAAAGAGATGGGGAGTCTATTAGATAATGGTAGGTTTTATAAAGTTACTTTGGTATTAATTGATTTTTTAATTGTAGTGAACTAAGTTGAGAAGTGCTTGAAGATCATTAGTTAACAGAAGAATATTGTACAGAACAAGAATCAGAATAAGTTCAGAGATTTAGAATCAATATAAAGATTGGAAAATAAGAACCATATTAAAATATAAAGACCAAATTTAAAAAATATCACAATATTAGACAATAAAAAATTTAAGACTGGAAAATTTGAACTAGTAGGGTATTAAAAGTTTTGAGAAACAAATTTTAGCAGCACAAAATTCAAACTAGGATTAAAGTATTTTTTATTTATTTATAATTGCAATCAGCAAAGGAAAACAGATCTAAGTATATAATAATATTTAATGTGACCTTTCTGAACGGTTTTTGTCATGACAGGTTATGAATCCAACATTTTCTGGTCTTGGATCCATTCTAAGTTTGTGGATCAAATTTTGTATGTAATTTTTTAAAAAATTTAAATGAGCCATATATTTTCTGTGGAGGTAATTAAGTCAGAATGTATTTAAATAACTATTATCTAATTTGTGAGCTGCACAGCCATCACTATTTTATTCAAATAATTTCTCAGCCAATCAGATTGCTTGAATTTTAATTAAAATATAAAACAAATTTCTAAAAAAAGTTTTTTTTGTTAACTTAAAATAAGATACCTATAAACTGAAATCATTGTGATATAACAATCTAAACTATAATAATGTCAAATATTATGAAAACAACTTATGAGGAACACCAGGAAATCTTAGATTTCCACCTAGATAAGTTAGTCCCTGCTAGGGTCACCAATAAAGTTCTTAGAATGGCCTTTGAAAGAAGAGCTAAAAAGTTTGCAGTAGACCCTAGAACTAATGTTCTAAAGTATAAAAGGTCAGATAATATTTCTTTACATTTCTTTACTATGGAAGAAGTTGAGAATAGAAATTTGATATATTGATTATATGCACAATAAAACAGGATATTCTTGGCAAGATCCTCTATATGATCTTATTAGAAGAGAAACCTATGGTATAACTAAAGAACAAATAGTTGAGAGGATCAAATTATGTGAGCACTACATGGAGAAAGCTACTATGGCAACTTGTCCTCCCATCACTCCTAATATAGCTGAAAGACCTAGGGAGAGATACCTAGCTTATTTAGTAGATTTTTGTTGTTACCATACCTATAGTAAATGGTAAAATTGGATGTTTGTGATGGTAGGCTCTTTTTCTAAATTTTCTTTCTTTATTGCTTTAAAAGAAAAGTCGTCAAAGACAATTTTTTCTACTTTTCAAACAATTTTTAGAACTTTTGGGGCTTCTATCATTCTCCATACTGACAATGGAAAGGAGTTTGTCAACACTTAAGTTGCAAGTCTATGTGAGTAATTTAGTATAAAACACATCAGAGGTTATGCTCTCTGTCCTTGGATCCAAGGACAGGTTGAAAGTCTCAACAAAACACTCAATAATAAACTAAGTGTCACTCTTAGATCCTGTGGTCTTGGCTTCAGATGGACACTTATTTGCAAGGAAATGACTTACATCTATAACAAACTTAGAAATGAAACTACTAGAGACAATCCCTTTGAGTTGTTTTTTGGCAAACAAATCCATGAAAGCATCCCAGATGGAAGAATCAAAGAACTCTATGATGGCTCCATTGAATAATTAGATGGAGTTGATGAATCAATCCATGAAGGCAAACCTAAGATAACTTTGAGAGAAATTACATACAATGAACCTGTTGTCTCTGTAAGTGATTATGAGTCCCCTGAGATTGAATCAAGAACAGCTCAAAAACAAGCCAAGGCTGTTGTGAACATCCATAAAGTAGCCAAAAAGATGGTTGGCAGAACCAAGTGGAGGTATGACAGCCTGGGATTCTCTTTGAGATTATGTCTATTTAAAACTGGATCATGATAATAATACTAAGACCCGCCAAAGACCATTCATGGAGACAGAAATGGTTATCTATAATGTGATTAATGTTGAAAAGGGATATTGTGTTAATCTTGTATCCTGTGACAACCCAGCTGAAGAGATGAAAAATATTCACATAAACCAGCTCACTAAGCTTCCTGATAGACTAACCCAAAGATCAAGCCAAGTTAACATTGAATATATAGATTAAGATGATGATGAATAAAAAATAAAAAGTGTTTTAAAATTTAGTTTTATTTTTATTATTTTAAAAGTAACGTTTTTAAGAGCATTGAAATAATAAACCAAAAAAAATTATAAAATGAAATAAAATAAAAAAACTAATAGTAAAAAGACTATAGTTGTTTATTTCTGAGAGTAAAAGCCAAGAGCTAACTGATGTAATGATTTGTAATCTTTGCTAGTAAAAAATACAGAGCCAGATCATGCTCATCATTCAAAGCCATTTGAGGTAAAACTGGAAGTATAGTAAAGATTTCATGACCAAAGATTGTCTCAGGGGATTTTCTAAGTGTGTAGATCCCAGCCAGTACAATGGCATTCAACATCAGGTTTTCAACACTACCAATTTCTTCAAGAACACTATCAGTGAAGACCTGGTCCCCATCTAGTAACATACATATAGAATCCAGTCTGTAAGCAATTTTAGTCCAGTCCCAAGTATTTCCTATTTTTGGATCATGGCAATCCCAATAACTACAAGAATATAGAATTTCCCATTTTGAAGCTGGGCTTTGGTTGAAAAAAATTGTACAAATCTCTTGATTGCTGCTTATTGCTATACCGGGTATCAACAAATCTTGCTTGGTTCAAGGTCTCATAAGGCTTATACCAAGCACATGAAACTTCATAGATAAGAAATCTGGCATTAGTAACATTTGGTCCAGTCATCCCATGGAGTGTAGTCAAATAGCCATATTCATAGAAGATAGAACTGAGAGCATGATTGTTGTGGATGGGTATCTGGGAGTTGATAAAATATTTCACCCATTTTACTGTGCTTTCAGATGGGTTTTTTTGCGTGACCATTAGAATAAAGTCAATAATATTTCCACCAGGGGTATAGCCTTGATAAGGAGGAATCTTTTTTTTTATGTTTTCTTTTCCAACTTGGTGCCAAGCGGATACCTCCGATTTTGGATTTTTCAGGTATTCATCAAACTTACCACTTTGTTTGAGAGGATTGCTTTTTTTATGGACTCCATAGCAGTTTTATTGAAAAGAGCAGATAGTTACACAGAGTAGGTAGCTTGTTGTGCTTTATCTTCCGGCCATACAAACTTCTGTCCCTTTTTAGAGCTTTCAAGGTCATTTGCTAAAAAAAAATCAGTAGCAATCTTAGAAAAAAAACTTATTAGGAATTTTTGTGGCAATCTACTAGCAAGAGGTTCTTGGCCTTTTACATTTTTTTGCCCTCCAATTTTATTAACAGGATCCAAAATTCTCTCCACAATAGGTGGTCTAAGTTCCAGCACCTTATGTCTACAATTGTCCACTTTTTGCTTCTTCCTTTTGGGTTATATCACTGTTGTTAAACCACTTGCTTCTTTGTTGCTAGTGTCTTCCTCATCATTACCTGTACCAGGATCTATGGTGTCTGTGGTTTGTTTGTCTTCCTTGTCCTTATCATTAGAAGCGCCCCCCTCCTCTTCAATAGTTTATTGTCCAGGAGTTGGGGACACTTCTGGTCCTGTTAGATCAATAAACTCTTTCCCTCCTTGGATTGTAAAAAGAGATTTTGTATCACTCCCCTTGACAATCAAGTCATCATTGAAAACTTCCACAAAGTCCAGTATCAGGAATCAAGCCTTTTTCCTCTTGACTGGGTCAAGTTTGATATGACTTTTCCATTTTGTTTTAAATACTTCATTGTCTTTGTTTTCTTTTCTTCAATGATTTTTATAAGACCCTCAAGCTTGTCTTTACTGGCTTTCAAGTCAAAAAAATCCTTTTGGTACTTTTTATAAGCATCTCCAACTGATTTAGCCATTTTGTGATTTAACTAAAATTATTTTAATGCAGTTATTATATATCAATTATTTTTGATAAAATCATTCAAAACTCTAAAAAATCAATCTTTCTATTAGAGTATAATTGATCCTTTTTATATCATGATTTATTACAATGTGGTCAATTTTATAATAATATTTTTAAAAAACACTAAACATCAGTTTAGTCATAAACCAATTCTGTTAAAAGTATAAATAGAGTTTAAATAGAGAGTTAGCAATATCTGAGTATAACATTCCTGAAGTTATTCTCATAGTTAAATTTAAATCACATCAAGGCTAAATATTTTTATCTTTATCTGATGTGCATAATATTATAGTAAAATTCTAATTTCAATCTGTTTCCAACTTTTAAATGTGAAATAATTATAAGTATGGTATTAATTTTGCTTTCTGTCACTTATTTTAGTTAGTATTCACTTATGATCACCATAAAAAAAATCAATTATAATAAAAATTGATATCCTATGATTTTTTTGTAAGTATGTGACAAGTTGTTGCAGACATGCATGTGGAATTGTATCAGTAGAGTGCCCTGATTTGGCATAATCAACTGATACAATTCCATGCGCATGTCTGCAACAATTTGTTGCTTAATCACAAAAAAACATAAAAAATATCAATCTATATTATAATTGATTAATTTTTTATATGGACCCAAAAACATACTTGATATACCAACCAATCTGTTAAAAAATTTATTCTATCTAGATATAAATATTATGAATATAAATTAAGAAGATAAAAATCACAAAGATTATCATTTGAAAATAAAACAATATCATCCCAATTTAAAAATAGTAAAACCAGAACCATTTTCAGTGAAAAAATAATAAAAAGAATTACATATATAATGATTTTTTTAATAGAACAGAATTTCTTTTGGATATGCCTTAATTCATTTATATTAAATAAAATACACAATTGTTTTTAAAAATATTCTATTCTGCGATTCTAAAGTGATTAAACATATAAGTTATAATCAAGTTTCTAATTTTTTCAATTGAAAACTCTAAATCCAGTTCTAAAAGCTCCCAAGAAATAATTAATTTAAAAGTGGTTTTTAGTACATATTAGAAATTAAATACACAAATTGAGAAAAAAAATTAACAAAATGTTTGACCTGGACTTATACTATATTCCAAAGTTAAGTCCAAGGTAGCAATCTATGCATCCAAGTTAGTCAGGTGCCCTTTATCAATTGCTTACCATAATAGAAGACTACATTCACATCACAAATAACTTTTAGTTTTTCTTATAACTTTTTTTCTAATTGGACAAAATACAGGTAGATACTCAGTTTAATTGAATATAATGCCCTCAAAATTGAATCTCAATCAAATCAGATTTGGTTGAGATTCAATTTTGAGGGCATTATATTCAATTAAACTGAGTATCTACCAGTACTTTGTTAAATCAAAAGAACAAAATACACACGTCTGTATCAGAATTTTATTAATTTTTTTAATAAATACAACCAAACAAAAATCTAAAAAAATAAATACTGAAATGGAACAAGCATGCTGCAAGTAACTCAAAGCTTTGGCTGCTATGGCTAAAGCCATGGCTAAGATAAAGCAAGGTAAAATCAGACTTGCTGAGCCAAATTAAAGGCTGAGGCAAAAACTCTTAAAAGCCAATACAACAAGTTGTCTGAAGAAGACAGGCGGCTTCTATCTTCTCTCTGGAAGGTCCTTGCCAAAAAGGTTGGGCGGGATTTAAACTCATTAATTAGAATGGCAAAAGAGTCCTTAGGATTGAGGACAACAATGACTTCAATTATGTCTTTGAAAAACTTGGGGAGGATGGTATAGAAGAAGCTGTTATAGAGGAGGTTGGTTCTTTAGAAATCCAAGAAGAGCCAACTGTAGAAAAATTGGCTCCTAATTGTAAAAAAGCAGTACATTCCTCACTAGAAAAGACCAACACCCATGATGAATAGAGTGGTGATGAGGTTGAACTAGCTCCTCCATTATAAAAAGGGTCCGTTTTGCTGACCACATAACTGAACCTAGGTTTTTCAGATCTTCTGGTTCAGTCTCTACAGCAGATACTAAAAAGAGGTTGAAGAACCTGAAGACGCTATTGTAGCTCAGGAATTGGCAGAGATTTGCAACAATATTTTAAAATTTGAAGATGAATGTGTAGTTGCATCAAACAGCTCTTATAGTTATGATGTAATAATCAAGAGATTGGTTATAGAAGGTAATAGTTTTCATTATTGTTGAGGTTGTGGTTGGTGTAAAGATTTGTGTGAAAAGTGTACTATAATATGACCTTGCAGACAATATGTGTTATTGGGAGAATGTCTTTTATTAAGAAAAAGTAACTAGGGAAAAAGGGGATGGTGAGCCTCATTGATAGTATTATACAAGGGGAGGATCTTGAGTTGATCCTCTTTCCAGATCCAATGGATGGGTGTCAGACAAGAGATTTGAGGGCAACAATTGAAGGTACTTACACAAGTGTAGGACGTGGCTTTGACATGCCCCCCAGTGAAAAATTACCTGGGTAATCAGAGGTCTCAGGGGACAGGGTTGGTTGTCCTGGCACTGTATTTCAAGAGGGTCTCTCCAGGTATTGGGTTGGCTTAGTTTTGTTGGTTGCCGCAAGTCACACATGGTCTTAGCAAATCAAGGTGGAGTTTTTGCTCCTTGCCTTGATAATCACAAATAGTATATGTGTTAGTGTTGTAACTTACCTGGACAATAACAAAGGGCCCTATCTTGTTTGGCTGGAGTTTGGAGGTTTTTGGGTTAATGGCCCAGACTTCATTGCCAAGTTTTTATTGCTTGACAGTCTCAATGGCTTTTTTCTGTACTTTTTTGGTTGCTTATGTAGTGGCTTTCAACTGGATGTCCTTGGGTTCTTTGGTGACGGCTTCTCCCTGAGGTACAACCCTAGGTTCAATTAATTGAAGTCCTTGGTTGGTTTGGATGGTCTTGGGTTTATATCTGTATACCATTTTGAAAGGGGAGAATGCAGTGTCCTGGTTGACCCGTGATCTTATGACCATTAGGGCTGTGGACAGGTGGTTGTGCCACTTGCAAACATCCACAGAACTTAGTTGTTGTAGGATGTTGGCAAGTGCACTGTTGAGGCGTTTGATACGGCCATTTTCCTGAGCATGATATGGTGTAGTTGTCTGGTGTTTTATGTGACTCTTCTCCAACTATTCCTTGGTTTTGAGGGAGGTAAACTCCTTTCCACAGTCTGCGAGGATCCTCTTTGGCTTACTAAACTTCGCGTTGATTTCCTGGCCAATGAATCTTCTTATGGTTTTGCCATTGTGGACTGTGGTTGCACAAGCTACCAGCCAGTGGGTGCAGAAGTCAATTGCCATTATGAGGTACTTTAAACCTGTGGGACTTGTTGGCATTGGCCTAACTACATCTATTGCCCATTGTTCATAGGGCTCTCCATTGTGTCTGAGAATGACGGATTTAGACAGAGCCAGGGTGTATCAAAACTTTTCACAAGTCTCACACTGATTGAGGATGTTGTGCACATATTGTTGTAGGTACGGCCACCACATTTTGGCAACAAGCATTTGGGAGAGGTTACAAGCTCTGGTGTGCCCCAAGTCTTGGTGGCAATATAGGATTGTCTCCACTTGTTGACTCACTGGAATATAGGGGACCCATTGCTTCTTGTCAGTGAAATACATGACGTTCCCATTGTCCATTCTAAACCTATATTTATTAATTACTAATTTTTCCAAAGTTTTATTAGAAATATTGGTGGGATAGGTTCCCTTCTTGGCGTGAGCATATAACATTAGCCAGTCTGGATCAATTTTGCCTTCTGACTGTGCGTTCTGGATGTATATCTGTGACAGGGCGTTGGCTTGAAGTAACTCTTGACCCGGACAGTAGGTCAGTTGTAGGTTGTAGTTCCCAAGAAGTTTCATCCATTTACTTTGGTTTTGGGTAAGGTGGGTTTGAGTTTTGAAAAACTCTAAAGACTTATGATTGGTTAGTACTGTTACCTTGTGGACCCCTTTGAGATAACAATGCCACTTCTTGATGGCACTGATGATTGCAAACAGTTCTTTATCATGAAATAAGCACTTTTGTTTGCAACCTTGTAACATTTGGGATTCATACACCACAGGTTTAAATACATCAGGTGTGTTTATCCGTAGCACAGCACCTATTGCTTTGTCACTGGCGTCCATTTCTAACTGGTACTCTTGATTCAGATCAGGGTACTATAGGATAGGTGCCATTGTGAGTTTTTGTTCTAATGTGACAAAGCTGAGTTCACACTTGGGGGTCCACACAAAGTCTTTGTTGTTTTTCAAGAGGTTGGAAAGTGGGGCGGTCAGTTTAAGCGCCTGGGAATAAACTTTCAAACATAGGCAATGAGGCCAAGGAATGACCAGAGTTGTTTAACGTCCATGGGTTGGGGTAGGTCATTGATGGCTCAAACTTTCTATGGATTGGGTGAAATGCCTTGATTGCTTATAACGTGCCCTAGGAAGGTAAGTGATAGTTTTGAGAATTCACATCTAGACAGTTTAGCAAATAAATTATTATAACATAAGATATCCAGGACCCTTTTGAGGTCCATGAGGTTTTGTTTCTTGGTTTTACTAAAAACAATAATGTTGTCTAAGTAAACTGTAAATATTTTTTCTATTTCATTCTTAAAAATTGTATTCATTAAGGTTACAAAGGTGGACGGCGCGTTTGTCATGCCAAAGTTCATTACAAGGGACTTGTAAGCACCATACTTTGTCCTGAAGGTACTCTTGGGGATGTCTTTGGGTTGGATTTGGACTTGGTTGTACCCTGCTGTAAGGTCAATCTTGGAGAAAACCTTGGCTCCACCTACTTGATCTAAGAGTTCCTTGATCAAGGGCAGAGGGTATCAATTCTTGACCATCACCAAGTTCAGGGCCTGGTAGTCCGTTACCAGTTGAAGGGATCCATCTTTCTTCTGGACAAAGAACACGGCGGCTCCCCATGGAGCTTTGGAACTTTGGATCAATCTTTTCTCTAGATTTTTGAGGATATGTTTCTTAAGGGTTTTGTCCTCTCAAGGGGTGAGTCAATAGATTGGAGAGGGTTTTGCATTGACCCTTGTAACTTGATATGGTGTTCTATTGGCCTTAATGGGGGTAGGCCCTTAAGAGTGTCCCTAAAAACATCTTGAAACTCACAATGTAGTATTCTTACCCTGGGGTCATTGTGATTCTGACCCACAGTGACATTATAAAAGCGGATACAGTGGATCTCACATTTGTCCCAGTCTTTTTCTCTGTTGTCTTCCATCTTGATGACCTTTAAAAAGATGTAGTCTTTCAGTAGGTGGTGCATTCCATCTGGATACACATTGAAATTGATTCCGCCACGGGCAATGGTTAGGGTCAAGGTATCCCAATTGATTGTTGGTTTCAACCGGCGCAGCCAGTCCAGTCTGGCAATGATATTGATACTCAAGTTTGGGCAAACCAGGCCACCAATTTTGACTGGTGTGTGACCAAGGGTAATGCTTATTGCATATACCTGCCGGTCCACTGTCACTCTCAATTGTTCTGCCAGAATTAGAGTCTTAATTTTAGACTTAACCTGGTTGAGATTATACTTTTTAACAAAATCATTGGCAAATAAGGAACACTCAGCGCCAGTATCCAACAAAAGTTTATAGGAATTATGTCTAAAAGAAAATGGGTAGATCAAAAGGCTATTTTTATTACTGGAGGAAGGGGTTTTGGCACTTGAGGTGTTGGAGGTGGTCTCCTCTGTGGGGCCCTCAATATCCAAAATGGAATGGACCTGGTTGATGCAAGTGGACTTTTGGGAGTTGGCACTACTGTTATTTACCAAGGAACTCTGACTTTGTTGGGAAATCTTTTGTTTGAAGTTATTTTTGTTGGGTCCCCGCTTTTTGACTCTGTCCTTTTGGTTGTTCCTGTAGGCGGAGACAGTTGTAAGGCTCTTTTGTTTGGCATTTTGGGCCTCACAGTACAGATCTTTGAGTAGCAGGCACTCCTCTTCCTGGATGTGTTTGCTTAACTGGAAGCAGAGATTTTTGAAAAAGATGTATTTGACTATACCTTTGTTGACTTTGACGTCAAGGTTGGCCAAAGAATGGATACATTCAAGTTCTTTGATGTACTTGTTGATGGTACCCGTATGTTTTAATTTGTCCCACATATGGGCAATGACAAAATCATTGTATCATTTTCCAAAACAGGATTTGATTTCTCCCTTAAATTCTACCCAGGTGGGGACCTTGGTCTCCTTAATCCAGAGGTTGAACCAATCTCCGGCCAGACCCTCTAAGAAGTTGGCAACTTCTCAAACCTATAGGGTTTTGCCAACATTGGCAAGGGCCAGTTGAGACTTGGTGGTAAGTAGCCAGGAGTCAATATTAATGGTATCTTTACCCTCAAAGATGGGGAGTTTCACTTGGCGTGATCCTCTGTTAGAGGTTCCACTGGGAGTCCCAACATTTTCAAGGTTAAGGGCCTCATACACAACCAGAGGGATGAATCAACCTCTGAAGGGCACCTTGCCACAAGGGATAGGATCTCCCATGTTATAAACGGGGAATTGGTTGCTCACATTAAATGCCATTGCTAAAAGGAAAGAATAAAGAAAATAAAGAAGAAATTTTTTATTTTTTTTTATATAATAAACGGGGTTAGTACAACTTACAGTCTTAGAGCTAACCTTCCGCTGCTACCACTGTCAAGGTTGTGGTTGGGGGAAACGGTTTGTATGGAAAGTGTACTATAATATGACCTTGCAGACAATTTGTGTTATTGGGAGAAAGTATTTTATTAACAAAAAGTAACTAAGGGAAAAGGGGATGGTGAGCCTTGTTGATAGTATCATACAAGGGGAGGATCTTGAATTGATCCTCCTTCCAGATCCAGATCCAATGGTGGGTATCAGACAAGAGATTTGAGGGCAATAATTAGAGGTACGTAAACAAGTGTAGGACATGGCTTCAACATCATAAATAAATCTAACTAAATTTACTAGATCCTGAGAATGCAGGTATTGTTGATGCCAATAAATTGGCATATAATGTCTCAGAAAAGGACCAACTTATACCACTAATTGATACTATAAAAGAATCAAGTATTTTAACTACTAGAGAAATATAAATATGGCAAACCGCTGTGAACAAGTACTGCCACATGTCTTTTGTGGAGTGGTTAACCACTGTACCCAAGACAAAGTTAGACTGGCAAGCTTTGACGGTTACTAATGCTCAAGAGCAAGTTGGTAAGCTGATGGCAGTGAGACCGGCCTCCCTAATAGAGTTTATTGAAGCAGCTTACAAAGCAGCAAACATCAAAAACCATACCAGCCTTTTGGAATTAATCCTACATACAAAGCTTCCTGTAAATTATGGGTACACCTTGCTCTATATAGATGAAACATTAAAACACATTTACCTAGATATGATAATACTGCTGACATTGTTCTGGTTGTTAGAGCTCTAATTTCAGACTTGGCTGCAACTTGGCCAACAGATGGTCACCTTGAACCATGTAATCCTATTCAATTCAAAGCATCTTATAGATTCCCTAGAAGATTAGAGGAACAATTTAAGGTGTTCTCCTATATTCTGACAGTTAATTGGAATGTTTGAGTCTATTACTTAGTAAGTATGGGTCTCACTATCTTGTTAAATCTAAGGTCACAACCTACAAAACAGAGCATAAGTAATAGATTGAGTGCATCCCATAAAGCTATTGATGCTCTTAAAGCCTAATTCCAAAATAATCACAGAATTTGGGAGTAAAGAGAACATACTGGTCAATGCAATTGTATTGGCTGGTATTTATGGGTTCTGTTTGGCGCCTGAATGTATCCTGAGAGTAGACTGGAAGATAAACCTCCCGGTGGTTGACTACTTAGATGTCTTCATTCCTTGCCAGCTGTATAGCTTTTTCCTTCTGGCCTGGATATCCAATTATTATCTTAATGCTTTAGAAGGCATAGAAACAAAGTAAAAAAGATAATCTTCTTATTAAAATTTATCTTTATATTTGTTATCTTAGTCAATTTTTTCTCAGTAGAAAGTAGGTAAAGAAAACATGGAGATGTTTTAACAAGTTGTAAGTTCTTTTATTAATTAAGTTAGTATTCTTTAGTTTTCCTGTTTGTTTGTTCTGCCTTGGTGGTATACGGGTAACAGCACAAGCTAGAACTGGTCACCTTGGTTGCGGGTTTGATCCTTGGCTTTGGTTCAGAGTAGTATCTTTGGCCCTTTGGAAATAGCCAAAAACTGAAGATTTTAGGTAAGAAAAACATAAAACACAAGATTAAAATCCCTAAAAACTTGGCCCAAAAAAAAGAAAAGAAAAAGAAATAGGGACAGAGAAAATAAAACTTGGGATGTATGGATCTAGGGTATATATAATAGGATAGGAAGGGTCAAAAAAACTTGTGGTTAAGTAAAAAGATTAAATCAGTTGATGAAGGTTGGATTTGAAATACGGATCCAAACTGGAAATCTGGGTAGGACCACAAAACCTGTCATGACAAAAACCTGGTATGACAGTGACAATAAATGAAGTGGCAATGCAAGTGGAAATTTCCTCTTGTTGTGGAAAACACAATGTTTTCCATGTATCACACCTAATGTTGTATCAAGGGAGAAACCCAATCTCAACTGATGCGGAACTCAAGGCTACCCCTGAAAAAGAATACAAAGTGGAAACAATTCTCCATTAAAGAGGAAGGGGCAACCAAGTCAATTACCCGGTCAAATGAAAGGATTATCCAATTGAAGACTCTTTCTGGCATAAACTCAAGGATTGTACAAACATGAGTCAGCTGATCTCTGAGTTTGAAGCAGCAAGAGGGGGGATGATGTAAGGACTGGATCTCACACCACCAGCTCTACAAATTCTCAATAACTTCAAGCAATTCTCCTGTGGATTTTCTAACAATTCTCAAAAGTTTCAGACCAATTTGCCTTCTCTGGACCAATTTGCAGTAATTTTAGATTCTCTGAAAATCCTCAATGCTTGGATTTCCTCCTCAGAGATTCCAAGAATTCTTCTATGGTATTCTTGCAGGATTCTCCCAATTGGCCAATTCTTTATTTGTTGTAGAATCTCCTGATTTTCAATTCTCTAGAGTTATTCTCTCACCTCCTTGTTTCCCCTATATATTCAAGGATTCTGTTCCAAATTCCTTAGATCAAAATTTTCTAAATAGAACTACTTTTGAATTATACATATTCTTTCATATATTTTTAATAATAGAATATCTAGCCTTGATTTTGAAATTTTATTGCCAATTCTCTCAGGATACATTATACTGATCTAAGCAATTCTAGGGCCATCATGCTCAGATTCTTCAAATATTTTATTTCTCCCCCATCTTTGGAGATGAACTTGGGTCATCTTCTCTTCACTGATTCTCTGGTAGGATTCTCTGCAATTCTGCCTTGGATTCTTCCCCTCTTCTCTGCAAGCCAGAGAGTCTCTGCACTGTCAATTTGAGTCATCTCTAGAGGAATCATCTCCTTTCTCTGGGGATTGATTCCTAGGATTCTCCCTACTAGATTTGGACAATTTGCCATGGCTACCTTCTCTGGTTGTGACATCATCTTTCTCACATATAATCTTTGATATATTTACTCACTACTTTATGGGCTCTTTCATCTATAATATTATATGTGAACTTTTTCTCCTACAGACTGACATCTATATCCTTTATACCTATCTTCCTCTCAAAAGTACAACTAGATCTTTATCATCCCTAGATGTTAGTCTAGTTATACCTCCATTATTACATTTTATTATCTTTCTCTATATCTATTTTGGTAATTACTCCTCAATAGTTATCTTAGTTGTTGCTATAAGTTTTTTTTTACTGTCTCCAAATTACCATTATATCTATTATCTGTTTTACCAAATTTTTCTTCTATAAAGTAAATTAATATATAAATGCTAATTATGAAAATCTTAATACAATGTAATTTACTATATAACATTAGGGAAGAGGGGATTAAGAAAAGTTCTATACTAGGTTGTAGTCTAATTGGATGGGTATCTTATTTGATAGTGGTTTGTTAAGGTTGATCTATAGTTTCCCTTTACCATAATTTGGGAGAATTAATTTTGAATTTTTTTTGATCATTAAGAATTAGTATTATGATATAAGGTACTAGGGGGGTGCTCTTTAGTCAGATCTTAAAGTTTATATGAAGTTTTTAATAGTGACAATTCTATGTCTAGTGAACTTTTTCTTAAGATAGGATATATATATACAACGATAACAAAGACGACCCCCTCTTACCTTTTTAGATTATTACGGTAGGATATAGTTATAGGGTAAGTTGGGGAGGGAGATTTGGATTTTTATCATCATTAGTATCTTATTATCACTTTCAAGGTCGGTTCTCTCCTCCTCTCTTTATTATTATATGGAATGATGGTAGATGATAGAGAGAAGGTGATCGAGGAGTTTTTTGGTTAATGAGGGGAGAGAGTAAGTAGAGGATCGAAATCCATTAATTTTAATCTTTTTTAAATACTGGTTTTTGATGGATGAAATTTAGGTTAGTCTAACTTGATGATGACGATAGCGATTATATCTACAATAATAATAACAATAATGAAAATTTTAAAGTGTGAATTGGGAAGAGGGGTCTATGATTTATTCTAATGAATTTTTTTTTAAAAAAAAACCTAATTGAAATCGGTCTCACCTTTTATAATGATGACGATTAAAGAAATTGAAAAAATGAAATTTGTTGAGAGGTGGGGAGGAGGGGGACTAGATAAAAGTTTATTATTGAGGGGAATTAATAGTATAGGGACCGAAGGGGGGAAGGGGTGGTGGGTAGTCCCAAATCTAGTAATTCTAGCTATCGGAACCCTATTCTCCCCTCCCCTCCCCCTCTCTCTCTCTCACTCTCTAAATATTAATATCGAAAATGCTTTCTATCCAATCTTATCGATTAATGACGGATTCATCTGGCCCATTCTTTTGACCGGATTAATTCTACTAAGTTGATGTGTTTCGATCAATATCGGATAATTCGTAGTTTGATCTGCTCATTAACCCTTAAGTAAAATATCTCACCTTAAGGTGAAATGGCCAAAACTGCATTTCACATTAATGTGAAATCAATCTTACACTCATTTTACATTAAGGTGGAATCACTTTTACACCCATTTCACATTAAGGTGGAATCGATTTTACACCCGTTTCACATTAAAGTGGAACTTTTTTGTCAATTTTCTGATCTGGCTCACTTCATCGAATTATGAGAACATATTTTTGCTTAATTGGCTCCTGGGTAATTTTCGATAAATTTTGTTAAATTTTTGTCAACTGTCAAAAAAAATTTCAAATTCTATTTAAAAGTGATGGCGATTGAAATTAAAAATGGTAAAAAAAAATTGAGGAATTTACTGAAGGGTGAAGAACGGGCCATCTTCAAAGTTAAAATAATTTTGAATAAAAAATTGATATAAATTCCGGAGATGGATGGATGGATGGATGGATAGTGAAAATTTCCATTCCATAACATTTAATTTTATTATTTATAGGATTTATTTCATCTTGCAGTATAGGACTTCAATAATCCCGAACCCTTTCGAAGTCAAATTTTGTCACTTATTATCGAGGTTAATTTACTTTTGAAATTGAAATCCTTTATATTGATCAGGCCTAGATGATATCGATATTATGTAATGTTCATTTAGTAAGCTAATGTTAATAATTCAAAACTAGTTATAATTCAAACAATTAATACTTTTTTTAAAAAAATTATAATAATAATATCTTAATTTCTTTTATAAAGAAGATCATCCTCTTTTAATGAGTCGAATAATAAAAATAGACTGACTATATCAAAGTCCGACTATACTATCATCCGATGAGAATTTATTCGTAATGCAAACCAGATTGATAATAATGATCAGGGGGGGTAGGGGGTTACTTTCAAAAACTTTATTTTTAATCTGCCACTTGACTTTTGATTAGTTATATAGAGAATAACAACTTATCATTCTTCTTTTTTAATTCTTTTCTTTTTTATTTATTTAAATTTTGGAATTCAAGTAAATTGAATTTGATTGGATTGGATTGGAAGATGGGATCGATAATTAAAATTTATCACCCCGGTTGACGATTTTCAATTTCAATTTCAATGAAATTAAATTGGATAAAATTGGTAAGTTACCATCATTACGGATCCATACCATACTGACTGTAGGTGATGGTAATCATTCGAATTGTACAATCTAGACTCGTGATTAGCAAGAATGGGTGATCAAATTATGATGATATCGAATCTTAAGATATCCCTCAGATAGTTTAGAAGGATACTAATCATATGAAATTTTATTGGAGAGGGGGAAGGGGACAGTCCCAAATGCAATCTCAGTCATTTTCTACTCTATCGTCATCTCAACATTTTAAAAAGAAGAGCTTAGTTCGCTAATTCTTTTTATTACGTCATAAAGCGATGAGTTTACCGAATCTCATTTCAAAAAAAAAAAAACCCCCATCTACCCTGTGAACTAATAATAGTCAGGGCGGGATAATAGAACATCCACCACGTCATCTCGAATTGTAGAATAAAACCCTCCTCTCATTCTTTATACTTTTTCTTGAAAAGAAAATTCATCATCATTAGTTAAAAACCTCTAAATAAATTATAAGGAAGAATGGGTTATCTTGTCACGATTCCCTCTCCCTTCCTCCCTCCAACGATACTAAAGAAAACTTGATTAATAAATTATCAATCTTCTCCCCCCCCTCTTCTTCATAAAACTTCAAACCTCAAGAATTATTATATCCACCTAGATTAACTTATTCCCCCCAAGAAAAAAAATCAAACTCTAGCTAGTTGACTACAATACACAATCGTTAAATTCAAAATTATGTTGACAATTCAAAGCAGTAAAGGATATCGTTTTTTTAGTATCATAAAAATTTCATCATCATACTATCCAAAAAACCATTGTCGTAAATTAAAAAAAATATTCGACACATCAATTATACCTAGTTTCTAAGTATTAGGATTAGTTTTTTATATTAATTCTGTCTGATCGATATAAGGTACTTTCAGCTCCATTAATGATAACCTCGATAATGAGATTTTAATTTCCTAAACAGGGTTCTACATTTATCGATTGCCTACTGTATTTTTACCCTCTCTCCCCCCCTCAACTAAAAGTCAAAAAATCCTCCCCTCCCTCTCCTCCCGTCATCTAGTGGGATAGGGGAGAGGAAGGGAAGAAAGAGGACTAAAGTTACTAACTCTTACTGTCATGACCCAGGGGTTGTGACACTATGTCCCAGAACTTATGGGAGGGCTGGAGAAGCCAGGCCAGGGTAGTCAAGGTGCCAAGGGCAGCCTTGCCTAGAACCCTGACCACCATAGAGGCCCTAAGAACGCTAGTTGTAAATACCAGCAAAGTGCACACAGGGATCATGTGGTTTAAGGTCTTTACCACAAAGAGTGGATTGACCATGGTTGTTGGGGAGGTTGATATTACTAAATTAGTTATAAGATTGGAAAAGCCTATCACAAATATAAACGTTAATTTAGTAAAATAGTTAATTTTTATTTAAAAAGATCAAAAGAGACCAACAAGCTTCATCTCGAAATTTCTCAATGATTTAAGGGTGAGAGATTCAAGATTTCTGCTTGTTGTGTAACCTCAGAGGGCTAGTGATCGCTCTGATGAAGAATTTAGATAAGGAGGAGGAGGGGTCATTCACCTTAGTGACAATTAACGAGCTCAAACCGGGCAAAAGTCTACTAGAACCATGAGGGATGTCTTTCAGGTTCATGACATTACCCCCCAGACTTTTGGCTGATTGTGCTCTAAAAGCCAGGATGAGGTCCCTACAATTGTGGCATTCTTCTTTGTTCTGCCAGGTGGCTTCCTCAGCAGGATAGTGTTTCCATTTGATCAGGAACTGGGTTCTGCCTCTACTGGACCTTTCTTTCAGAATTCTCTCTACCGCATATTCTATGCTAGGTTCTACCTGAGGAACGGAAAGCTACTTGGGAACTGCACCCTCAAACGGCTTGAGCAAGCTCCTGTGGAAGACTGGGTGGACTTTCCAAGTGCTTGGGAGAGCTAGCTTGTAAGCCACTGGGTTCACAATCTTCCTTACCTTGAAAGGCCCCAAGAACTTAGGGGAGAACTTCCGGATGCCTACTTTCAACTTCAAGTTCTTTGAGTTCAGCATCACCCACCCATTAGGCTTGATTTCAGGTCCTGTTGTTCTCTTCTTGTCGGCAAACTTCTTATAAGACTGAACTGCTTTGTGGAGGTTATCCATCAAAGTGGACTGGGTTCTTTTTAGGGCAGACAGCACTTCAGCGGTTTCAGGGTTATTGACAGGGAAAGAGGGTTGGAACACACTTGGATTGTAGCCATAATTCGCATAGAAAGGGGAGAATTTGGTCGAGTTCTGGGTTCTTCTGTTATAGGTGAACATAGCCAGGGACAGCCAGTCATGCCAGTCATCTTGCTCATCAGTGGTATAGCAACGTAAGTAGTGTTCTAAAACCTGATTTATCCTCTCTGTTTGTCCGTCAGATTGAGGGTAAAAGGCAGAAGAAAGGCACTGCTTGATACCCAATGATTTAGTGAGGCAGGAGAAGAACTTGGACACAAACTGTGTACCTCTGTCTGACACAATCTCTTGAGGTAGTCCATGCCTGGAAAATATCTCCTTCATGAAGATCCTGCTGGCTTCCTGGGCAGTGATGGTCTTCAGGCAGGGGAAGAATTCGGCCCATTTGGTGAACCTGTCAACTACTACCATAATGGAGTCATAACCGTTTGACACAGGAAGGTCAGTAATGAAGTCCACACTTACAGAAGACCAAGGGGCATCTGGTACTTTTAGTGGGAGTAAGAGGCCAGTTGGTTTAGTGGTGGAGGGCTTGTTTCTAGAGCATGAAAGGCAATGCTTAAGGTGTTCCTTTACCAATTTCCTCATGCCTATCCAAGTATATTCTTGCCTGATCAGAGAGGTTGTACCAGCTATTCCAGGATGGCCAGCCAGTATGTGATCGTGACATTGTCTTAGCACCTTGGTTCTCAATTCCTTTGTTGGTACCCAGAGCAAGCCTTTGTAAAGTAATGCTTGATTAACTATAGTGAAATCTCCTACCTTATTGGACAATGTGGCTGTTTCTACTTCCGCTATCTTGGCCAATGAGAACTGATCAGTACCCTGAGCCTTGAGAATTTCCTTGTATAAGGGGGGTGAAGGAGTCTCTATATTGAATAGAGTGTCAGGGAGAAGAGTCACGTTGTTGAAGACGTCCAGCTCCTTAGGGTTGTAGGCATGTCCAGGATCTCTGCTCAACAGGTCAGCAATAACGTTTAGCTGACCCCTTTTGTATTCTATGGTGAATCTATAAAGGGCTAGCTCATAGTGCCAACGGGATTGCCTCTGGTTCAACCTTTGTGGGGACTTGAAGTACTCCAAGGACTTGTGGTCTGAGCAGATTGTGACCAAGTGGCGAGCATTTTGGAGATGATGTTGCCATTCCTTTAAGGCACTGACTATGGCCAACATCTCCTTATCATGAACTGGATAATTAGTCTCAGCAGGCAGCATCTTTCTGGAGAAGAAAGCTACTGGATGCTTGACTCCATCTGGGCCTTCTTGCAAAAGCATGGCACCCACTGCAAAGTTTGAGGCATCCGTCTCTAATATAAAAGGTTTTGATGGGTCTGGGAGGGCAAGTACAGGTGTACAAGTCATGACTTCCTTTATCTTAACGAAAGCAGTTTGCTGGTCTGCCCCCCAAGAGAAAGGAACCTTGGTGTCATGACCCACCTGCTGCCTCCTTTCTAAGGACAACAGGGTTCATTTCCAGGATTGCTGGCGACTACCCAAATATAAAATAAAAGTAATAACGGACATAACTTTATTAAAAATGGACAAAAGATTCTTTAAAAAGCAAAGCTTGTTAAAGAATAGGGGAAAGTATTTATGGACTTATTTTCATAGTTTGTGGAACGGGTCCTTATTGCAAGTTCTCGTCAACTTGCTCAATCGATCTGAAACTTTGAGGAATAAAACTTCACGTTACCGTCTTTAATTGGTATAAAAACCGCATTGATTGATGCGGCGACGGCTTAGATACAGGCGATCAAATCTCGGAACTCCTAATAGCCCTTAATAGAGGATTAAGAACTTTACAAACTGATGTAGATAAGGCGGCTCATGACACTTGGTAGAAGTCATCAAGGAAAGGGGATAGGCAATCTCTGATAAGTCCTTGGCATATCTTCTCAAAAAGTTTACTGTGCCTAGGAAGGATCGCAGTTCAGTCCTGTTTGAGGGCTCTTTCCAGTTGACCACTGCAGCAACCTTGTCAGGGCAAGCGGCCTGTCCATTCTTAAATATGATATTACCCAGGAAGGAAACCTGTTCTTTGAAGAATTCACATTTGGATTCTTTTAACCTAAGGGAACGGCTCTTCAGGGCCTCCCTGACCATCCTGAGGTCCTGATGGTGCTGCTCGATGGAAGGGGAGAAAACCAAGATATCATCCAGATAAGCTATGCAACAGGAACCTATTAAGGGGCCTAAAGTGTCGTCTATCATCCTTTGGAACACTGCAGGAGCGTTCTTCAGGCCAAACGGCATAGAGGTGCATTCAAAAACCCCAAACTTACATTTAAAAGCTGTGTATGGCCTGGAAGATTCCACCACTGGTATTTGGTGAAAAGCGTCCTTCAGATCTAGCTTGGAGTAGACAACAGAGCCTGAGATGGAGGAAATAATGTCTTCAAGAAGAGGCAGGGGGTAGTTATCTGATTCCGTCACAGAGTTTAACTTTCTATAGTCCACACACACCCTGAGCTCACCAGAAGACTTTGGGACTAGGATTACTGGACTTACCGTTGCTGATTTAGAGGGGACAATAATACCAGCAGCCAACTTCTCTTCTATGTACGTTTGTAGACTTCTAAGTTTCAGCTGGTCCAATGAGTATATAGGACTGCCCATGTACTTATCTGTGTTTGGCTTAAAATTGATGGAAAAATGCAAACTTGAGGGGATGTTGGGGGTGGTGTTATCCGCAAAAAGTGTCTTAAACCTATCCACTGTGGAGTCAATGAAGCAGGGGGGGTCCTGTTTCTCGTGAGCTGGGGAAGTCTTAGTAGTGAGGGAGTTTGAAAGAGTATTGATTGTGGAGCTTGTGTTCTTTAACATAGGCAGGGATATCAGGGTCAAGGTGTGACTCTTGCCCTTCTCTTTGACCATAACCTGACCCTTGTGTAGATCCACCAAGGGGTTACAACGGCTCCACCACTCCATGCCAAGGATAACCTTGTAGGTGAGACCCCTAACAACCCTAAATCTAGAGCAAAAACTAAAAGTTCCAATCCTAACCTCTATTTCTTCCTTAGTAATAAAAGAACTGACATTTGTCCCGTTTGCCAACGTTATAAAAGAAAATTTATGTAATTCTAAACCTAAGCTGTTGGCCAAATCCATGCTCATATAGTTAGACATGGCCCCAGTGTCAATTAATGATAAAAAAGAATCGGGACTTATATTAGGAAAGGAAGAAAAGAGCAAAAGATAAGAGGAACTATCAACTTTATTTCTAGATCTAAGGTTATATAAAGAAAGGTTACCCAGGGACTCCTTCTGAGTCTTTGTAGACTTTTCAAAGGCCTTCAGGTCTTCACAGGTGGCCAGGACGTCGGGCTTCATCCCTCTAACAGTAAGGACAGACAAGAGTTTGGGCTTGAGGCCCTCAAAGAATAACTCAGTGCACTCCCCAGGGTTCAGGCCGGCTCTCTGAGCTAAGAGGTGGAACTTCTCCTGGTATTGGGAGACAGAAAGGTCCTCTTGAGTTAATCCACCTAAGGCTCTGATAGCCTGAGCTTGGGACATGGGGGGAATCAAATTGTTCTGATGGAACACCTTCAGGAAACGGCAAAAATTGTTCTTGAGATTAGGTTCCTGGAGTAAGAGCTCCAGAGCAGTTTGTCTTTCACTAGGGGGAAAGACTCTGAGAAGTTTTTTGAACTTTTCACTATTCTCCAGCTTCTGGCCATAGATTTCCTCAAGGGAGAAGTCCACTAGGCAGTTCTTAATAATTTCCTCTAACTTGTTATTGTTGGAGGAAGGAGAAGAAGAAAAGGAGAACATATTCTTGTTTATGTTGACATTGTTAGTTTTGTGGACACTTGGGGAGCGCCACCAGGACCAGATGAGTCCAAGAAACAACAAGGCAACGAGAAAAGAGTTTAGGACCAAAAATAAGAGTTGTTGGTCCATGTACCACGCAGCTTTATGTTGAAAAGCAGCGGAAAACAAAAGAGGTTGGTCTCTAGTGTCATGACCCAGGGGTTGTGACACTATGTCCCAGAACTTATGGGAGGGCTGGAGAAGCCAGGCCAGGGTAGTCAAGGTGCCAAGGGCAGCCTTGCCTAGAACCCTGACCACCATAGAGGCCCTAAGAACGCTAGTTGTAAATACCAGCAAAGTGCACACAGGGATCATGTGGTTTAAGGTCTTTACCACAAAGAGTGGATCGACCATGGTTGTTGGGGAGGTTGATATTACTAAATTAGTTATAAGATTGGAAAAGCCTATCACAAATATAAACGTTAATTTAGTAAAGTAGTTAATTTTTATTTAAAAAGATCAAAAGAGACCAACAAGCTTCATCTCGAAATTTCTCAATGATTTAAGGGTGAGAGATTCGAGATTTCTGCTTGTTGTGTAACCTCAGAGGGCTAGTGATCGCTCTGATGAAGAATTTAGATAAGGAGGAGGAGGGGTCATTCACCTTAGTGACAATTAACAAGCTCAAACCGGGCAAAAGTCTACTAGAACCATGAGGGATGTCTTTCAGGTTCATGACACTTACCCTCAAAGTTAGGTTACCCCATTCCCACACTTTTTAGATCTGAGGTGAGGATAGATGAGAAAATATTGGTTTTGAATCCCTAAATAGGTGTCAAAAAAATTCAAAAAGAAAAAGAAGTAGAAAATTTCAGATCCCTCAAAACTTTATATTACATTTATATCTCTACATATTAAAATTATCAACTAGATATACAACTATCTCTCTCTCTCACTCTCCAAAACCTCTTACCAAACATAAAAAAACTGACCCCTCCACCCTATCTCACCATTGAATTTCTAATTTCCACCCCCAAAATTTCTAAAAAAAGAAATTCTCCATCTACTATCATCCCAATACCCTCCAATCCAACTCACTTATATCTTTCAACCTTCTTCTTCACACCTATACCAATACATTTTATTAAATTAAACATAAACCCTTCTACTCTCTATATCTTGCTCTCCCCCCTCTCAATATCCTCCCTCATATCTTTTGCTCTCCCCCTAAATAAAAAAATTCTCCTCTATCCCCCTTACTAAACCTCCCCCTCCCACTTTATTTCCTCTTGATTCAATCACTACCTAAACTAACTAAACTGGTGGCCTCTAAACTTTTTTTCAAATCTGCTAGATTGCTTAGTTTTTTTGAATGTATTGCCAATTTTTTTTGTATACAAAAGTTTTGCCAAAAAGTCTAGCAGAAAAATTATAATCTATAGAGTTAGGGGGTTATAATATATTACTCTTATAGAAAGATATTTTATCAAGTTAGGTTAAAAAAAATATTTCTATCTTATATAATTTATTCTCACCTTAAGCCAAAATATTGAGATTATTTAATAGGAAAATACTCTGATCCTAATGGCAAGATAAGTAATTTTACCCAAAAGATTGTTTGTTTGCCAGAAATTTATAGTCAATCTACCAAATTTTGGCAAAAAAAACCTAGTCTAAAGATTATTAATCTAGACTATCATCCTTCAAACTAAAGCTTTTAATTCTTACCTTATCATCTTAATTGATAATAAGGGAAAACTTCAATTCTTATCAATAGAAGGTAGACTCCTAATTCAATACCAACTAGATAAGTGATGAGAGTTGTTTAAAAATCTCAATATACCCCATCCTCATCCCCCTCCTCTTCCTCTTCCTCATCACTATATAATCTTTATTGAGATCCCTTAAAGGGAGGGGGAGTAGTTCATACTGATAGGAAAATTATAGTTTTTTTAAAGGTTTATAATTTTTTTGGGGGTGGGGATACCACTTTAATGAAGTTACAATCTATACTAGGGGGGGGAGAGGTTTAAAGTTTGGAGTTTGAGTTTAAGTTTAAGTTTGACTTTGTCAACCCTGTTCCTTTAATTTAATAATTATGATGTTTTTGGCATTTTTTTCTCACTAAAAAACCCCAAGAAGAGAAAAAAATATCATCAATTTAATGAAGAATTAAGGTTTAAAGTTTTTTAATAGAATAGTTAAGTTTAAACCATTTAAATAATAGATTATAGGAGAGAAAATTGATAGTTTATTAAAGATAAGTGGATAAAGTGAGGATATAAGATTTAAAATCCCTAATTCACCCCACCTAACCCTTTATCTCACCATTAAAAAAACATATTCTCCCTCTCTCTCCTCTACCCTTCTACCCCTAAGAAACAAATATTCATCTAGATCAAAAATTCATTATAAATTTAGAAATCTTTTTTCCATATTATAAATTTATACAATTTCAACCTCTATCTTCTCTTAAGAGGGGAAAATTAAAACCCCTTAAATTCAGTATCTTTCCATTTGAGTTGACATTAACTTTTAAACCCTATTAGATCCCTCCCCCTTCCTTTCCTTTGACTTTTTTTAAAAAAAAATCTACCAGACCCCCATAATTCTATATCCTTTATCATATCCTAAAGTTGAACCTTATTATTTAATCCTCTCTACCCTTCTATAGGTTAACTTTTCTTTTTTTTATTTAGGGCAAGAGAATCTTTTCATAAATTTTATCACTGTCTAAAACCTATAGTTTAGAGAACTCCTATTATAACTCATTGGTAACCTACTCTCTTTTTTTATAGACTTATTTACTGTCTTAGTGTATAAGATGATTAGGAACTTGAACTATCTAGTTTTATATCAGATTTAGGGGGGTACCTCCCACTCCCCTCCAGTTTAGTTCTAAAAAATATATTGCATAGCAAGAAATTGATGAGGTAAACTAATTTATAGAGGGGGGAATGATATTTAATGTTGATTTACTTAATTATATCTAATACTATTCTAATCAAAATGAAAAATGTTTAATCTATCTATAATGATAATGATCAGAGGGTGGTGATAGGGGGGAGTAAGGGGGTAGAGGAGGAAGGTGATAGAGTAATTAGTGGTAGTGATAAGAGGGGGGAGGAAGCGGTAGATTTTTTTAAAAATAGGATAAAATAAGTTAAAACTAGGGGGAATGGAAAGTTAGAGGGGTGGAGTTGTTTAGGGGGGGAGGAGGAAAGGGGTAATGTAGAGAGGAAAGGAGATGAAAGAGGAGAGTGAATGGGGGGTGAGGATAGGGGGAGGAGAATAGGGGGATTGAGGTGAGGAGAAATTATTATAGGATGGGAGATTGATTTTTCATAAAAAGGGGAAGGGGATAAGGTGAAGGGGGGAGAGGGGAGGATAACTCTTTATTGGGAGAAGAAAGGTTGAGATTAGTTATTTGAAGAGATGGTAGAGGAGGGATGATTTTGAAAAATAGATTGAAGAGGGATTCAGTATTTTTTTTTTAAAAAAAGATGGTGAGGGATTTAATTTTTTTTTGGAGAAAAGATAGGGAGTGATTCTTCGTAAAATCATGGAGTATTTTTTTTCTAAAAAAATATATTAGTTAGAATCTATCTATCTGATAAAACAATGGGTTATAAAAATCATGAGGGTATATTTCTAAAAAAAAATGGGAAATTTGATTTTCTCAATAAAATAAGTTTTACTCTCTATAAGATACAAACCATTTTTTTAAATATGGAGTTTTTTTCCTTATAAAAAATTGATTAAATATTTTTTCAAATTAGTTATAGAATTTTTTGAGCTTTATAATTTGTAATTCTTGGTAATAGATATATTTCTTATATAATTTGAATTTTCCATATAATCTTACTTATAAAAATACTTTTATATACTTAGAAAAACTTTTTAAATCATCTGAAAATATGGTTGATAATCCGTGCCAACCCTATAATGGTGATTGGGATGATATCGGGAGTTTGACTTGAAGTATGGAAGTTCTATTATTAATCACGAGTGAAAGTCCCAAATTTTTTAACAACCGTTTAAGTTTAGTAGGTGGGAGGGGATGGAATGAGGGTTAGAATGGAAAGAAGAGAATCGAAATAATGATCTGGGGAAATGAGGTAGCGATAGATAAACAAAAGAAAAATCATTATTTTATTATTTAATTAATTTAAATTTCAATTTAATTTTTATTATTTTATCGAGTTGGAGGGAGGAGGGAGGAGGGAGATAGGACTCCCGAATGATGGTAGATCTAGGTTCAGGTTCAAGTCAGGTGAGATGGACTTGAGTGAAACTACCAGTGAGATTCGATCATAATTTCAGGGTTGAATCGATTTACCATGATAGTAGAATTTTTTTGGAATTGGTTTTGGAATTACTTTAAAATTATTTTGAAATTATTTTGAAATATTTTTTGATTAGTTTTTTATTTTTTAAGGTTTGAGACCGATGTCAATCAAAGGAAAAAAAGGTAGTAAGGGATAGAATGGAGATTACTATTATCCAATTAAACCTAAAAGGAAAAATAATTGACCAATGAGAATGAATTTTAAGATAATTTAGATAGGGTAAGATTGAATGAAAGGGATTAAAGTTGGAATGAAATTGAGTTGTCAGACGGTGATGGTGAGTAAATCACAATTGTTGAATTTCCGACTCGACATGCTTTCTCTTACTATACTCAACTTAACTTCTTAAACTAACTATAACTATATAATCAAATAATCTCTCCACAAAAAATTATTTTAACTAATCTCACTTAACTAATATAACCTACATATATATATATAAATTTATCTATATATATAAATCATATATTATCACAAACTTCTTCTAATAATTCACATTATTTCTTATTAAGATAAAATTGTTTAAAGATTTTCAATATCGAAAAAGTTATCATCACCGCAAAAGTATTAATATAATCTATTTTATATTAAAATAAATTCATCCATTATCAATCAAATATATCATACCACAGGATAGTATAATATAATAAAACAAAATATGGATTCATTCTCATCTAACTTAAGTGAATTATCGGATTATTCTGATTATATATTGGAATTGGATGATTCAATTCTGGGTAAAGAGGAACAGTGGCTTTGTCCTATTCCTGATCCACCACCATCAACCAACACCAACACCAACCAAGATATCACTACTACCACCGATGAACTTACTACTACTACTGACAATCATATCAACTTCGAACTAGAGTTATCCAACTCCAACTCCAACTCCAACCTCACCCCTTCCTCCTTCAGTGGTATCGATATCGACTTCGATGACACCGAATCCTTAGGCTCCCTATTCGACTTCGATGCTTGCACTGATTTGAAACTATTCGGAGTGGATACGACGGAGATAGATACTAAACCTTGGGAGGTTTCCCTTCAGGAGGATTTGGAGTTATTGGAATTATTGAAACCTATCAACCTCGATAGTGATAGTTTCCAAGTTCCCGACCCAGTACAAACTTATCTCGATACTTTCCTGTTGACCATGGAGAAGTGTGAGACTGAAGGGCTAACCCCTATTGAGATGTCCACTACCCTCTCTTCCATCTCCTTTGACTCCCCTCCACCTCCACCTCAACTTGAACCCGAAGTTAAAGTTAAACCTGAACTTACTCTCACCCCCGTAATAACGAAGCCTCTCCCCACCACTCCCCTCTGTACTCCTAGTAAACCTAGACCAACCTCCATGGAGTCCACCACTACCACTCTGGTATGTAGTAGTCCCACCTTCGATGGCACTCCCGAGTTACCCCCTCGTAACCCTTTGAGAAGACAGTCGGTACTACCTCGTCGTTCCGTACCAATAGTTCCCTCCCATACTCGGGCCAAGTCCACCCAGGTCTCCTCCGTACCGGTTGCTCCCTCCCATACCCGGGCCAAGTCCACCCTGACCTCCCCCTCTGTGACTCGCCCTCGTACTAACATCCCTCGGTTCCGAGCCTCCATCTCCTCCCTAAGTTCCTTCACCTCCTCCACCGTCTCCTCCCGTCGGTCCACCATCTACTCCCAGTCCCCCTCAGTAGGTTGCCTCTCCCCCACCGACCCCCCCTTAGAGTTCGTGGTTCACTCGAGGTATCCTAGCCTCTCCCAGAGTTCGTTATTGGCCCTATCGGTAGGTTCCCAGATCTTCCCCTCCCGACTCCCCCGCCCCACTCGGGACCATAAACGGAACTCCCCTTCTGAGTTGAAGTCGGTCCCCTCCTCCCAGCGGCACTCTCTCCTGGCGGAGGTGACGAATAAGTGGGGGCACCCACGCAACCCCGTCACCGCCACCCCCAAGCGCGCCTCCTTACCCGCGGAGTTCCATACTCCAGGTTGGCGTCACGCTCTCCTGTACCCTCACTAGCCCTCCCCCCTCTTCTGTAGTCCTATCCTCGCCCTCACCCTTTTAGACTCCCCCTCTTCTCCCCTCGCGCCTGTATCATGCCTCTGCCACCCTCCCGGTGTCCACTGTCTTTCTCTTTCCTTATATTTTCTTTGGGGGTTGGTTGGGGGACGGTGGTGGTGGAGTGTGCCTTCCTCTCTCCACCGCCTTTTGACACGCTACCGGTGTCGTCGTCCACTACCCCCCACCTACCCCTCTCACCCTCTTTCAGTACATATGAGCTCTACCCTCACCTCACATTTATACGTCGCCCTTCCCCCTCCCCTTCTTCCTCTTTCCCTTATCCGTCAATTAAATTTTGTCGCTAGCCCAAAACCACCCCCTCCTCCCTCTACCCCCCCTCTCTCCAAACCAATCTTCCTCTCTAAACTACCCCCCTCCTCCCTCTACCATCTCCACTCAATCGAAATTTTTAAAGGTCCCTATACCCTGACCACGTAGCCAGGGGTAGTGGTAGAGGGTACGAGGTTCACTTCATACCCCTACCCTACTCTACCTTCCACGTCACCTCCACCCTCACCCTCACTTTCACCACCTTCACCTATCATCATCTTTATCTCACCTCACCCCTCTTCCTAACCCCCTCCACTAACCCCCCTTAACTTTACACCCTAACCCCACCCCTTTTTACAATAGTTTGAGATCGATACTACCCTTGCCATCCTTCCACCCCTTTAACCTTGACCTTATTTACCTCAACTTTATCCTGCCTTACTCAACTTAAACCTAATCTAAACTCTACCCCCTCCTTTATTATCACAATCTATCAACTCACACCCCCTCCTCCCCTTACTAAATTAAGGTTCACTCTACCACTCTCATTTCACTTTACCCCTTGACCCCCTCCTCCAACCCCCCTTAACTTTTTATATTACCCTCACCCCTTTTTACAATAGTTTAAGATTGATACTATCCCACCACCACCCTTCCACCTCTTACCCTACCCTACTCAACTTTATCCTACCCTACTCACCTTTACCCTAATCTAAACCTCGCCCCCTCCCTCATTATCATTACCCTTTAACTTATACCCCCTTTTCCCTTTACTAGATTGAGTTCCACCTTTCACCCTATTTCTCTAACCCTTTTACCTCACCCTATTAATTTTTTACTTGAAAATCACCTCTAAATATATCTTTTAACCTTACCCCCCTCTAACCCCTTTAACTCTAAACCTAAGCTAACCCACCAATCCTCACTTATCAATCACCCTTTAATCCACTTCCTATTCTTTAACCCCCTCACCCTTTACCTAGCCCCTCCCTCTCTTTACCCTCACCTCAATTTGTGCTCCCAACCTAGATTATTCCCCCCCTCAACCTTCTACCCTCTGATCTATCTCAACTAAGTTTGCTGTTTATTGAGGGACTTGTGGATCTAAGATTCTACAACTTATGATCCCCTCAAAAGGAATCTAGGATGGTCTTTATTTGAGCTGTTGGATCTGAAGTATAATTGATAAGCATCTCTATCATAAATCTTCTAATCACCCTCTACCCTTTTTAGAAACTCCCAAAAACTATCAATAAAAATTTACACCTCTCTCTTACTCAACCTACTTATTGATAGATTTCTCTTTGAGTTTGGCTTTCTAAAATCTATGGAGGAGAGAAATTTAAAAAATCATAAGTGATAGTGATAAATCTTTATTGATGAGGGGTTTAAATAAGATTTGAGATTGAGGGTAAAGTGGTCTTATATTTTAGAAAAAGTATGGGAGGTGATTATTGATAGAGTAGAGAAATAGTGTTGTATCTGTTAAAGGATATAGGGTGAGAATGTTAGACTTAAGAGTTTAGGCTAACAAAGTAGTTATAAACCAAGTGCCCTTAAAGATCTAGATGTTAAATTAATTGTGAGCTAAGTAGTTATGTAACCTTTCAAGTATTATATGGGTTTTTAAGATGGGTAAAAATAGGAGGCTAGTCAATTTAGTTGGATGGAAAGGGGAGATCAATTTTCTTGGTGTCTGTGAAATATTCACAAGCTACACTTGTGCCTATTTCTAAATATTATGATCAGCCTATGTGATTATAATAAATAGTATAAAATATCTTAGGCATAGGCAATAATTTAAGCCTTAGTTCTAAACTACTATTAAGGATTAAATAATTCAATTAATTGATCCATCTAATAGATCAAACCACCTGATGAAGGCCAATAACCAACTGCCATAATAATCAATTCAGGCAAAATAATACATAGTTTTATATTTAATTAATTAATAATAATAATGATCTTTCTGATTGAAGGTATTTAGTTCCAATCTTATTTTACTAAATAATTATTATAGACAACGGACTTGGCAAGAATGTAGCTGATTACCTATTCTTGGCAAGAACCTAATTTATTATCAACCAAATCAAAAAACTACTAATTACAAGCACGCTCTTGGCAAGGAATACCAATGCATTTGATTCTTGGCAAGAACATACAACAAGCTCAATTTTGCCAACTCCCTGCTTTTATTTGGATTCTTGACAAGAACTCCCACCTATTTACTAGG